>CM060964.1:85771929-85799429 GCA_030765045.1 Tenodera sinensis | reverse complement strand
AATTATCATCAAACTCATAGTTTGCCTGTTGTTTCGTTCCGACTTTCTGGAAACATTGCCTTAACCATCTCTTTCCAGTGAAAGATTAATTGTGAACAGGCGATTTGGTTGCGTGGGCTGGTTATTTGCAGCAGCCAAGTTGTAGTCCCTGCTGCCCTGGCCATGTACACAAAACGAATTGAACAGAATGCGCTGTTTGGGACCATCTCTCAGTTCCTTATCGTATTACGGGGTCTCGCAAGAGGTAAGGCACGGTTACTAACCAATGAGCTGCTTGACAGTTGCAATACTTGACTAGAGGCGTGGCGCTGTAATGAGAACAGAAAAGGGCAGGAGAGGGGGATAGATACACCTGGTCTTGTAAAGAAGTCACGTTTTAATTTTTTTAGATTTATCTCCAGATTCTTAATGCCTATTATGCAGAAGGTTGCAAATGTTGCTTGAAATTAGCAGCATTTATTGGGTTAAACGATTCTATGTTATAAGAAAAGCTTTACCTTTGCCCTTAGAACAGCAAACACCCGTAAAGCTTTACTGTAAACATAATGCAATATTACGTTGAAAAATATAAAGGCATTTAATCCTTCTACAAAGTCTCCCTATATTTATACTGGAATTATAATTCGTATCGAAATAGCTCTAAACATGTTTGTCTATAACCTTGTATTATAATATAGTTTCTGCTTTCAAAAGAAAGGTTTCTTCTAATACGCATGCAATAAACGGCCTTTCTTGGGTGGCATTAAAACTTAATTACATTTCTGTGAATTTGCACAGTTTCTGAAGTTTTTCGTACTGTATTAACAGCTTGCATAAACCAATAATCTGGACTTGTATAGTTTCTGATGTGTACGACATGCTGCGAATCAAGCAACAGTTGAGAAATGATTTACTGAGTCGTCAGAAATAATCAGTACCTCCCTTTCAAGTCCACGTGGCATTGGTTATAAATTTTTCCAGACAGTAGCATGAATGCTGCTGTCATTGGAGAGGTGTAAAGAGGGGGGAAAGAAGGGGAAGCGGCGAAGGCTTCGTTAAATAATCATAATACCCTTGCATTTTACTAAATCCACTTTCTGTACAAAGAACGCCGAAGATAATCTCACTACACTTGTCTGTGTCACACTATTTATCGTTATACGAAGCCTTGTCCATTTCACTGGTTTCTTTAGGCCACGGTGCAAGAATGTGCCACTCCGTTCGCTAAATAACCGTAATCAATAACCAAAACAAAGGATACGAAATGACGTAGAAAGGAAATACATGTTCACACTTTCGACCACATTGTCTAAAAGAAAAAGAGGTAGTGAGTGCATTCAGTTTGTCATACAGACCTCTTATCCTGGTTGCATACCTTATCGGCTAGAGCAGGGCACGCTTTCAAGGGGCTAAAATCTAAAGGGAAAACTTGATGAGCGCCCAGGTTAGCGAAATGTGTAATGTGTATGTTTGAGAAGATTTTCAGGAGATGTAAACTAAAGCAACTAAATACATAGCAAGGTAGCACTCTATAAGAAAAAGTAAACAGAGCAGTATTCTCACAGTAATACCAATGTTTGTAGTTGCTTGGAAGGAAAAATAAGTAGATAAATACATATATAAATAAGCCAAAGAACAAAGGAATGAATAAATAAATAAAGTAACGTGTTTTTCCTCTAACTATAATTGGTTAATTTATTTTCACTAACCTATTGCTGATTATATCAATAGAACAGGGATGTAGACACAAATATAACACAATTTTATTGCCGTGACATATATGGCAATATATTCATGTGAACCATATACACAAATGCATATATCTCTAGTTTCTAAAAACTATTAGTCAATTATAGCAAAGGAGTAATTTATTTAATTTCAGAGATCTTTATGCTCAGAAGTGTATTACAATTGTAAATCACTATATACAAACATATGCAATATGTTATATTCCTGGTGCTCTACTTAATGTCGCTGTATCCATTTGGTTTCAATTAGGGGTGTTAAGCACCTATATAATACAAGAGGTTTTCCTCTCCAGTATACATATATGGCACGTTTTGTATGTGTGTATGTGATATAATACAGGAAACGGTAGAGTACAAATGGATGACGAAGAAATGCGTGCGTCACCTTTGACGCCTTCTCCATACTCGTTCTCCTAAGAATTCGCTGTTAGCTGTTCCAGTGATGAGCTAGGATATCTTTTCTCAGGATATTCCTGAATGGGGTGAGAAGGGACAATTCCAGCCAATTTGGCTCACAACATTAATGGGGGCCAATGAGCTATTTGAAGAGAGGTGACAGCTGTTTGAGGTTGAAGAATTGAACTTAACTGTATCTGAATTTTATCATTCGGAATTGACATTATTGAATAAATCTGCTAACATCTGATGTATCCAGACATACAATTTAGAATTAACGTTTTCCGTACTAATAATGTAAAGCGTTGCCGTGAGTTGTATACCTTGTTCCACTCTTAGATGACAGTATGAAGTTAAAGGGGATATATCTGTCTCTATCTAGCGCATACAAGTTGCCATTAGCCTCGTCCTTTTCTACCTTCGCGCTGTTGCCAGGTTCCTAATAGCATGGTATAAATATTCAGTTGTTATAAATTTCAGGTTTGAACACATTATCGCACGCAGAATTTTTTCTCTATTAGTTTATAACCTTTTTAGAGTCATTATACATTTCTATAGGCCCATATTTTTTAAAAAACATTTTTTTTTTCAATAGAAGTCCGATACGTGCTGTTTCTATACTTATCACGCACTAACAAACAAACTGCTAGAATGCGTCTATATTTTGTTCTTAGGTAGAGTAAACTATAGTGCTACTACCTTCCCAATTTGAATTCTCTGTTTACTCAGTTAAGTGTTACAATTTTTTAAATTAAATGTTTTCGGAAACTTTTATACCTGTGCACTGCAAAAGTTACTTAGTGTGAAACTTTTTTGTTATTGAGTTTACATTAGGCAACCAGCGAGAACAAATGTTGACGAGGGTTGGAGAAAGTTTTTAAAATAAACCAAAAGGCTGTAACTTCTTTCATCGAGTAGGGCAAACAAAAGGTATTCACCTATTCAGCGTATTCTCACGCCAGGCCTGACACAGAAGATAGTATAAGGAGCAGCACTAGTATTAGTTCGAAAGAAGTCGGTGTGTAACTGTGTGGAATCTATGAGCTGTTATCGCGTTATTTATTTAATATTTTCCGTAAATATTTGTAGTTATGGAAGGGGAAGCTAGGAAGAGACAATATATTGGTAAATTAAGAAGTAAGGAACGCCAAATAATTATGAAGGGGTTAGATTATTTTTCAAGTAAAATGCGTGTAAGTAAGGCAGTAAAAGAAACAGCTAAGGCTATCGGGTGTTCAGAAGCAGTAGTGTATAGGATTAAAGAGGAAGTAATGAAAGGACCTCTAAGAACGCCATCGAAAAAGAAGGCAGAAAGGGCGGAAAGGAAAGAAGTATATAGTGAATAGTGCAATGTGGAGTGCGGCGAATTGTTCATTCCTTACTGTTTGCAAATATTCAACCCACGCTGAATATAATTTTGTCACGGTTCAACAGTGATGAGACTATATCAAATTTCTCAAGGGCCACTCTTAGTCGGTTCTTGCATGATTTGGGGTCCGAATATGAAAGAAGGGGTAAAAAGTGCATATTAATAGAAAAAGACGATATCGATATCATCAGATGGCGACATAAATATCTAAAAGACGTAAAAAGGTTTAGGGACCAGGGGAAATCAATTGTTTATACAGATGAGTCATTTGTAAATTTAGGTCATACAGTAACAAAGGCATGGAGGGATACCAAGGTTAAGTGTCCGTCAAGCAGCAATTGAAGGATTAAGTACAGGACTCAGGCCACCTCGGGATCGCGCGCGGGGAAAGATTCAGAACTAGTACACGTTGCAACACTGCGCTGCATTTAACGTGTACTGTCTTCTAAGGGTGGAATGCGCTTTAGAAATGCTAAGTGGAAGGTTCCCTGGATCTGTATAACCGAGCGCGGTCTTTAAGTTCTATGACTACCGATTATCAATCAAAGTAAACACTTCTGGAAGTCTGTAGAACACGAAGGAAAGTACGAAAATTTTGGAAATACACGATCTTACATCAACTTATATCTCGCCTACATGGCTAAACCTACCATTGTTCCTATATATTGTAGCCAGATCGAGAACAGCACTTTTTGTCACACCAGAAATACAGTCCCTTAATTTCTCACTAACACACCGATCAAATGTGTGACTCGCGAAAGGGGTCGCTTACATAGTAGTAGAAATACCCCACAGAGTTTCAGAACGTTCGATAAGTGGAGAAGGGGAAGAGAAGATTCTGGCTATCTGACGATAGCGCTTCCGATGTTTACTCTTGGCGACCACGTTGCTTATCTGTTTACCATTCCGACTACCCAGTGCCCAGTGCCGACCTTGGGCCATAGCCACTGTGTCATAATATTTCGATAGCTGTTTTTTATACCAACGTTTCCTATTACCCTAGTGTGTGTCAAGTGCGTGTGTAATGTCCATAGATCGAACATTTCAGTAGTCAGAGGACATTTAATCACTGTGCAGCAAGATGCTTCAGGAGAAATTTGTATAATAACTGATTCTACAAACTACTGTATTTGTTACCTTTTAAACACATTACTTTCTAAATATGTTGTTACTAATGACAAGTCTAGTTAGTTTTAATTGCACTTGATATTTTGTAACACTGGTCACAAAACACAGTTATCTGTTTTATCGTTAACACAATTTTCAGTTTGTCATGACCTTGAAACTCTCAGCTGTTCTGTCCTATCGTACCCTAGACACTAATGCTGCTCACTGGGCACAACAGACAACTCCGACGACACATTCACTCAAACTGCTTCAACACTCACTAGCCCAACCCACATTAAACTCGCCCGACTCGCTTATATAGTTGAGGATTAAGTACCATCAATTTCTCTGGAAATGCATGTCTTTTCACAGCTTCTCGTACTGTCTGGAAGCGCTTTCGTTCCGCCCGCTCATTTTCGCACGTTGCCTAGCTACGTAATGGCGTGAGATAGACGACCGAGTCTTCTTTGATGTGCGACTGGCGTCACAGTGTATAAATACTTGTACCGTTAAATAACTAACCACTAACCCACTGACACGTCTTATGCCCTCTGACCCTCTTGCTGTATACCACTAACTCCAGTGACCCACGCAGGGTCTCGGTCATGTGTGGGCCCCTGGACATAACATTTACGCGCTCGCATCTTTGGATGCCAGCATCTTAATAACCGATACTAACCGGGGTGCTTCAGCGGAACCCTACTAACTTGCATGTGCACTAACAAGGTACCCTCCCCTGCATCCTGCATGTTTAGTTCACTAACAGCATGTGCATGGGCAGGCGATAGTAGCGCATGGCTCTGCATGCCGGACGATCGCCACCGGGCTGGCGGGTGAGGGGCCAGCCCATAAAAAAGGGGGGGGGGGGACCGTTACTTCTGAGAAGTTAACTATGTTGACCCTTCCTAATGGGGAAACCCATTCCACATGGTAAGTTACCTAGCATAGTAAGTATAATTTAAAACATAGTGCAATACATTCACTTTCATTGGAATATGGTGTCCCCTTTGTGGCATAGAAATATTACAATTCTAGGTTTTACTATGACCGAAAAGTAATCCATTGTCTTCATATTATTGAATATTAATTTAACTCGATTTGTGGAACATTAGAGATGTTTTCTTATAATGCCAAACAACATACACAACTATGTTAATTCCAGGCTTGGAAATTTTGAAATATAAGGATGTGTCATCCAGAACTATGGAGTCTCCCTAATATTAAAATGCGCCGTAACTTCTGAAGTGAAAGAGCTTATTAATTTGCATAGCTAATTATCTTCTCAGAGTACAAAGACCTGGTGTTCCGTGGAAAATGGTACGACATATACCAGGACATAGGTTTGGTCGTCCTATTGAAACTTTTCAACGAACCTGGTTGCCACAGGATTAGCAAGCGATTTATGGAGGGGCTATTCCTATCTTGATTATTTCATTATAATTGCTGGCATGTTTCACGAGTCATTAGTGCACAAGAATCAATATATGTTCATAAACAGCAATCAGGTCTTCAAAGCGTATTTGATTTGATAGCATAGTAACGTACGTGGGGGGAGTTGCTCAAATGCAATTGAAATTGCAACTCCAAACTTGCCTTCCAGAAGTCGGAATATCATAATTATTGTTTAAAGAAATAAGGAGTAAAGAAATAAAAAGAATTTCTTTATGAAGAAATGGTGGAGATACAGATAAATAATTGCAATAAATAATTTCTGTATATTAAAATCAATTCATAATGTAAGAAGCACGACTTTGAATTCTGTCACTGAATAAGTCGTTAGTCAGGAAAGTTGCGTTGAGACAATGCAATTAGAAGCCAAAGTAATGAGCCGTCGTGGCAAACTTGGTAAAAAGTTAACCCATTAGCTCAAGGTCCATGTAATTGGAAGTCAGTGCGTTTAGAAATCAGATATCAGCCACTAAAATTAGAACGGAAAAGAATTTTTAGAATTTAGCAAATAAAAGCCATAGAAGCCGTGTTTCAGATGGGAATAAGAAATAAGATTTGGCTAGGTATAATGCAGGAACTTGTGTGTAGTGGTCATGAAGTAGGCGGGACTTAATTTGACAAAAGAGTACATATTTCTTAAGAGGACGTAAGACACCAATTTTAAGCTTTTTAGAAGGGTGTTACTGTGATCGACTATCAGCAGCAGCGCCCGAAGACTTCGCTCGGGTTATCTCGCACTTGAATGTAGCCGCAAGGGGATTGACTGTTTAGCTTTTCAGTGATTTACGGTAACTTAAGCTTCTCATTGTTATTGTGGTAACAGCTAGTTTAAACTGTAAATTTATTGACATTTCGGAAATTAGCAGTTATAATACTTGAGTACTTACAGTTTCTAGATCTAAGATTTAGAAGCAGTTTCATTCCTTGTCCTTTAAACAGACAACAGTCGCTTCAAATAGCTCATGCATTAACCTTTTAAATGATTTTATGTATTCTCATACACACCCACGCATACCCTGAGAGAAAGCTCCCACAATGTACTCTTGTAGCAGGCGGATAGCAGATTCGTCAACGACCGATATATTGCAGACATTAAACGTGACGTTCACAGAAGTTATACTATTAGCATGCACCGAAAATAAATAAATACATGTTTTAGATGCTGTACTAAATAGAATATCTTTGCTTTGGTCAGGTTATTTTCGGAAGGGATCCAGGGGACTTGGATATGTTCCACATGATTTTCTAGGGTATTAAAACTACAGAATTAATTTTTTGCATAATTCTATCACCATATTATGACCCTATTAGATCTAAACACCAACGTTTGTCTAATGACTTAATATTATTTGCCTTTTTGTTTACTTTGTCAATTTGGCAACCCAAAAATATGGGAAGTTGTTGATTATTTCAATAAGATATATAGAAGTTAAAGAAATGTCGGCACATAATTTCAGTTCAGTAGTATGAGAATATATAAAACCAGTTAAAAAGCTAATGCATGGGCTATTTGAAGCGACTTTGTTAAATTTGTCAAGATATCAGTTTTATTAGTTATCAAAGACGACCGCCTCCGTAGCGCAGTGGCTGCGCGCCTGCCTCTGGTGTGGAGGACTTAAGTTCGATCCCCGGTACCGACATGGGATGTTTCCCCTACTGGGAGGTCTGGTACGGGGTGCACTCAGACTCGCTAGGTGCCTGAGAGACCAAATTGAGTAGCTAACCTGGTAGAAGAATAGCACCTGCTCTCCTCCGTGGTCTTTGCTGCAGCTAGAGGATGCAGCGGCCTGGGATGAGGGTAACCTCTGCATAGATGATATGCCCTAGTGATTATTATATTATCAAAATCAGTTGCCTGTCACCGATACTAAACTAAAGGTGCCAGTGCTTACAATTGTATTTGTTTATACTCTTGTAACAAATTGTGCAATGCAAACTTTTATTTAGTGTAGAGTTTTTACTTAAAAGTTTCTTTAAAGCACAAAATGTTAACGGCATCAAACAGCACGTAATAATGCCAATTTAGAAAAATAACTATGACCGATATAAACATTTGGATTTAGGATTTTATTACCCAAATTCTGAAGTGCTCCGTAGAAAATTGTTAAACCTCTAGGTATACTTTTATGGGAGAAGATATGTTTTGAGACTGGAAATAAAATAAGAACAAACTGCACTTGGGAACGTGAGCATCATTTACCGGGACAGAGAATAATTTAAGTGACTTACAAATACGTTGTTCAATCATTCTAAGGGATTAAAAATTCGCAGGTAGGCAGTTTGAACTACGGTGCGTTGTTGTGCGATTTTGCCCACAAGTCAATTTTTATTACTAAAATGGCTAAAATAGCACCTCCATCTCCCTTTAATAACAATTTTTTCTTGTTAAAATTGGAAAGGGTTAGTAACTAGAGTTGAATTAGTATAATCTAAAGCATTTCGTATTCTGGGTTTGCTTAGTAATTAATTTCGTCTTTGGACATTCGCAGTTTTAAAGGACATGAACCACGAAGGGCTAATTATTTAATGATTAAACCTAATCGCTTCACTTTGGCTGCTCAGTGCGGTGTGTTTCTGCACTTAACATTGGTTGCATATCCCTTATCATGGTTTAAACTTATAGATAAACTTACGTTGTGGTTTGTGGCAGCTCCAGTGATATTCATACTGCAGTCACACGTACAATGACACCATAGTGTAGTCTTCCGTTTTAGAATGGACATAGCTACAATGTCTCTTTCATTTAAACAGAAGACGGGATCTATAAGAGTGCTGTATAAGAGCGAGTGGAAGAGTATCAAATTATCTACTTAATGAGACTGAAGTATTTCTTTTGTCAGAGATTTTAAGGACCTGGCGTGATGCATGTAATTTAGGACGTTAGATGTTATACTGTGAAGTCCAAATGGTGCTCGAAATGCCATCAGGATAGCAAATACAAACCAACAGCGTCGAGACATAAGCTGGCAATCAAAAGATCACATAGTTATTTGGAAAAACGTAGCAGGCGTCTTACAATCATTGCTCCAATTCCTAAAATTTTGTTTTCCTACAAGTAGGTAAATATTGAGAGGCAGGTGGGGCAACCATGCAGGCCATGGTCATCCAACGTCCGGATAACGGGTTCAAAATTGAACCATGAAGATTTAACGCCGAAACACTAGGCATATTGGGTGAATGTCGGACATCTACTGGTCAGTAAAACAATGACTTTGAAATCAACTTGTCACATAACACAAACGCTTTATCCTAGAAAATTTCCGTCGAATTGTATTTACACAAATTAATTACAGGTTGTGATCAATTAATATATAGTTTATCTTTGTTAAATTTATCGTAGAAGTATAGTAAAACACATAATTTAAATTATATCTTAAGTGTTTGTATATTCAATTTCATACGGCAGTCATACAAATGCCGATGAAAAATATAATAGCTATTTCACACCATAAAGTTATAATCTATCGTAAGAATATACGAATTTAAAAGTTCATTCCAAATACATCAAACTGCTGCTTGGAACCAGAGCTTAAATTTTTCAAGCAAATTGCGCTGTAGTCTATTTTACTGAAATGGAAAGAGGTGTTCCCATTTTAATTTGTAGCATGAATAATTAAGCGGTCTTGTTTTAATACACACAGGCACCAATAATGGAAAGCGTGTAAGAGGTACGACACGTAAAAACAGGAGCACACAAAGTAAAATATTATTTTAAGCTGAAAATCCTTTTAATGAAACCATGAACTCCATATCACTACTGCTTTATGGACGCTGCTGTTGGTGTTTTACATTATCAACATGTGACGAACAGCGAGCTAAGCTCCACAAGCTTATATACAGTACGTGATCCACCGGTTTGTATTATGCAGCCCTTAGTTTACAACTCACCAATGTTGTTCCCTTTCTTATTTCATCTTAGCAGGTGGATATCCTGGGCATAACCTTGAAATAGGGGGATGATAACACCTTGCAGTTCTTTGTTCCTCTCAGAACTCCAGTCTCCTCTATAGATGGTATCTACTAATCAGGAAGAAGGCCCGCCTTTGTGATGAGGTGGAGTGCGTCTGCCTCACATTCAAAAGGATCCGAGTTCGAATCTCGGTCAGGGTGTGTTATGTGGATAAGGTCTTTCTCCGAGATTTTTCCTTAACCTGAGAAGACGAATATCGCATAACTTTAAGCTCTATGGCCCTCGGGCTCATTTCAGCATCATTTCAGTAATTTAATTCATTCATCGACCGATATGGCATCTCACATTGGAGGACGTTAATATAAAAACAAATATTCAAAAGGGAAAGAATTTTCCACTCCAGTTAAACGAACGAACAAACTTAGCATGTCTTTGAACTACTGAAACGACTAAAAATCCAAATAAGAATATGATGGTGTAGAGAATACCCAGGTGTAAATATTTGTTTCAATGCTCAGTAGTAAACTCCTGTATAATAAATCTGGTGATTAGGATGCATGAGGAAGTAATTCGAATCTTACCTCATTGGTTTTAGCCGGGAAATAATGAATGTGTGAACAACTGCACTGTCTTGATGAAACAAAGCTTTCTTTTTCGCTAACTGTGGCCATTCTGCTCGATTTCATCACTCAAATGCTGCAACAGCTTCGCATAATACTCGCCATTGATTGCTTTACCTTTTTAGAGATAATCAATGAATCGCACAGGTATCCCAAAAAACTGATGCCATGGCCTTGTCTGCATATGGAAATGTCTTTGCTTTCTTTGGAGCAATTCTGCCCTTTCAAGCCACTGTTTTCTGTTCCTTCGTCTCAGGTGTGAAGTTGTGGACTTATGCTTCATCCATGGTTATGAATCGACGCAAAACCTCAGCTTTATTGCGGCGAAACATCCCCAAGCACTCGATTGAAACGTCCTCACGACGCTGTTTTTTGTTCCATTGTGAGCAAAAGCGGCACCCATCTTGCGCACAGCTTTCTCAGCCCAAACTTTCAGTCAGTGTGTGATATAGAGCACTTCTTAATACGCCTTAGTTGTTCCACCCTGCATTCAGAAAAAGCCCAAATAGGCATGTCAACATTCAGCAGGGCCAGGACGTATTTTGGCAAACGTAAATAAAACCGGTAGTACTTATGTAAAATACATGTAAACACGGGTTATTTTTTATATAAATAGTGAAATCCAAAATCCTATGCGTATTTAAATCATAACAGGGCTTGAGTCATAAGCGCACATCATTCGAGGGACAGCGGGCCCTAATGACCTGGTTGTCGACGGGCCCTTAAACACCATTACTCACTCGAGGGACAGGCATTACATCCCAGAACACACCAAGGTAAGGAAAAATTGGCCAAACTGAGTTATAGATGTCGACCATGAAATAATGTAGCCCTCCCACAATTCCACCCCTCATTAACATTGAAAAAATAAATGCCTACTTGGCAAATTATGTATGTTTTAATAATGTCTGGAGAAAAAATTAGGTAATTAAATTTCTGGCTATCGGTGTAATGCGAAATATCAGTAATAACCAATACTGCGAAAATTCTGTGCATTTGATTAATGGATATATCGCCCTTGGATTCCAATTTCTCGCCAATATGCCCTTTCAAGCCAAATTAGCACCGCGTCCTAAAGCACAAGCCTCAGTGAACAACAATCTACCCTATTTAGTTCAGCTTGATGGCACACGTCATCCCTCGTTCGTCTTTCAGTTCCATAGAAGCAGGTGACATTAACAAATTGGACCCTAGTCACCTAGGGTAGGTATTACTTGTATGCAAATCTAACCAAGTTGATTTCGCTGAGCAACACAATTTAACATGTTTTATGTTAGAAGAAATGTTCATTAGCTTTGTGGTAGGAAGACGAAAATACTTAGCTGTTGGTTGGCTCTGTTTAAGATACATCCATTTCTTACTGCACACAAGTAATCATTTAACCGTGCTATACTTCCGTGTTCTAGTTGTTGACTATTGCGGTATATTGCGTCATATCACCCACACTATCTGCAACAAGTATTTTATCGTTTAGTCACGTTGCACTCCATGTTATACACATTTGTTAAGTATAGGTGATGCTTTTAACAGTGAACAAGCCAGTGAACATGTATTACCCAATTACTCTCCATCTATTTCTACGTTACTATGATCCACTAAAGGAGTGCGTAGCGCCTAAAGACCACGCTCACCTTCTACATACTTGGCGGTCTCTGTAAGGGGACTTTCCGCTTTTCATTTCAGGAACTCCCGGCAAATTAACGCTTTTCATTGTTATTACGGAAAGTTATTTAAACCGTAAAGTTACTGAGACGCCAGAAGTTAGAATATTTAATACTTAAGTGGTTACTCATGCTAATATTCAGAAACAGTTTAATAATTCTACATTTTCGAACAATCGGCAACTGGCTTGACATAGTTCATATATTAACCTCCATTAAATTTATCAGTCAGCTTAACAAGTGTGGTCTATTCTCACCCAACTACGTATACTCGGAGATAAAGACCACAAATTCGCTGCCTTAGCAGCCGGTAGTAGAAGAGTTACCGAAGACGGAGATACTGCAGACAGCATCAAGGTTGTCATAACCTAGAGAGACGTTATTATAGGCGAAAGTGAATAGCTAAACATGTCTTTTCTTAAATCTGGAGGGGATACAGTATATTAATTACAAAAAAGTAAATATCAATCTTTATACTAAAAATCGCATACTGTCAGTATAGCATCTCCCTTAAACCTGTGGCGTACGACACTCTTGTAATGTCAGAGAAGAACCTTTTTGCACAAATCGATGCAGTGACTAAATATTTAGCGCACCATCGCCCGTCTTTGGTTATGTGCGTCATTATATGCTCTATAATAAAGTTGAAAGTTGATAAATTGAAATTCTGTTGTAATGTGATACAACCACTATGACAGTCGCTCTTCCAGGGGGACTCATTGATCAGCCGGACCTGACTGGATAGTGGTGGGGTCTCTGTGGTGACCTGGAACTCCAGAACTTGCCTGCACCTATTAGAAACCAACCGTAGTTGTACTTTCGCCTGTGCTGCGCTCTGGCCGCCTGTATGGTGCTTTCATTTCATCCTTCCTCCCTGGTTCTGACGCGCAATAAGCCATCGGCTGACGTGCCGGAATCCCTACCTTGACGGACAGACGGACGGACGGACGGACGGACCGACAAACCGACGGACCGACACCCGTTATAATACTCCGGTTTCGTTGGTGATTTTTTTTTGTCAAAATATCAAATGTAGTGTCCTCAATTGAATGTGAAAAACCTCAATTTTATGCATCCTTGTATTCAAACTGTGGATTTGCTGGGATATATCTTCGCATAAAGTAAACAACTGATTTAGCAAACATACGACATAATGATGGTTGTCAATATTATTTTGAACAATTCTGCATGTTTAGAACTTAATTCTGGGAAAATCAGGAGCAATAAAAGAAAATGGCTTTAGTCTTAATTTGTGTGTTGAGTAGTCCACGTTCATCTCGTAAACCGAGTTCTGTTGTTAACGCATTATTCGAAAGTCTCACAATTTCCTCGTTACGATTTACATTTGTCTTTGCAACTGAGCACAATTAGCGTCATGATTTGTTATTAGAGTTTGCTTTGTCTGCATTTGTCCTCACAAAAAGTAATCTTTAATTTATATTTATACCGCCTGAGTTGATTCTATAGTGCTTCAGTTTATTGCTTTTCTGCTTATTCAAAAGCTTTTTATATATTTCTAGGATGGTAATACCGCATATTTAGAATTTAGCCTGTGAATGTGCAGCTGAAAAACAATACAGTAAACCGCCTCAATATACAAAATATACCCTTTAAGTACAGCAGCAGCGAGTGAGTTGGCTCCGTAGTAATGTATAAGGCTCGCATTCGGGAAATTCCCGGGTAGATTCCCGGAGACCATACACTCTCACTATGAGTTTCTCCTGGTTTGGACAGGTCAGAAGATGAATGGTGGAGTGGCTCCTCTTTTACTATGACTATACTGTCCATTTCCTTCAACTGTTTTAGGTCGAAGAACCAGGATACGGAGTTCGGCGTGTTACGGTTGGGCGGCGGTGGTGTGCTTCATATGTTTCTCCCTAGAGTTGGAGGCACTGTTCACGGACCCACCCTCCGTCAGCGGCTACCAAGGATTCCGGGGGCTCGGCATCTTGAGGGGCAAGTTTGAACTGCTTGGCATGCCTTCAATCTGGTCTCGTTAGGGACCCTGTCTACGCTTGCCTACGTTGTCTCGTAGATATGGCCACCCTTCGGATCTCTCCCTTATCCGTCTCTCTAAAGGTTGTGTTCGAAGCGCAAAGGACCACATTGGCGTGAGTGTGGTGCTCTGTCCCGTTTTCGGGGCTCTCTGTGATATACACGCATATGTTTATGACAGCTGATATCGGTAATAATGACCCATAGGGAAGTGGAATTTCTTATCCTAATTATATGTAAACTTATTTGTATAATATTTCAGGATTGAAGATAATACACCTACGGAATCTCATTTTAACCCGGTTAAAATAGGAATTCTTAAATGACACCTCCACCAATATGTGTGCAGAAATCGTATACGATAGAGATAGGCACTTTATGGAACTCAACATACATATTTAATTGATTTTTAAATTTCTTGAATGAGCTGAAATCTAGGTTATATGATTTTCAAATACTACTATGTACTTAGATTACCTAAGGAGGAAAGCGTTCCTAAGTTATGCTTAGTTATGTAACCCCACCGTCATAAGAAACCAACATTCACAAATTGGTTCTTTATTGCCAGAATATTAAATCCTGCCGTGGTATTCCTGCAAGATCAATTAAACTACAGTTGCTCAACTTGGGACTTGACAGCCAGCTTGTTTACTCATGTACGAGGGCGAGTTGGGACGCTTCGGCGAATAACGTGCAGCAAAAATGACATCATCGGTTACGTAGCGTCACGTTACTGGCGCAGCTTGCTGACACACCTCTTACAGCTGAGGAAATGCGCTGGACGTCTAGTACCTAGTTGAATCTGCCCGACCTTAGAGCATGTCTGGGTTACCATGTAGTTTGTCCGTTGGCAGATTATTGTGATTAACATTTATATATTTACTTTGCCAAACATAATGTGACTTTGGTGGGTGTAAAGTAAAGAAGACAGATGTAGTCGAGATAAAGAAACACTTTTATTTCCGTAAACAGTAACTTTGTACACTCGTTGCAACAGCAAGAAAGTCTTTACCGATTCACCAACAGCACGGCTCCGAATTCGTAACACAAAAACTGTCCCTTCTCACACTTTACCGCTATTTATATCTCCCAGGCACTGTTCTGGAAACTTCAGGAAAGTTCAGTTATTATTGCGGTGAAATACAAAGCAGAAAATTCCAGAAGTCTCTATCCCTTTCTCTCTTTCGGCAAGCGCCCCAACAATGCGGCCATTCTCTGTCTCTTCCCTTCGGCTCCTTTGCGGTAGTGCCGACAATAATGCGATGGGCGACACTGCTCCCTCCTCAAGGCTGGTCGTCCCGAACAGCACCATCGTAACGGGCCAGACGATCCAGCTGTACCACTAACATCTTTCCTCGGGGCACCTTCTGGATGCGGTAGACTACGTCGTTAATCCTCTTTACCACTCGGTACGGTCCTTGCCACGGTTGTTGAAGTTTTGGGCAGCGTCCCTTGGTCCGGGTAGGGCGGTACTACCAGACCACGTCACCTTGTTGGAATCCTCGGCTGTTGGCTTGCCTGTCGTACCGGGTCTTCATGCGGTCGCTCGCCATCTGGATGTTCTGACGAGCCATCTCGTGCATGTCGTGGAGATGGTCTACTAGATTCTCCACATACTCGGTTGCCGGCTGTTTCGCTTCCGGGGGGCTCCCAAAAGCCAGATCACAAGGGAGGCGTAGCTCTCGGCCGAAAATTAGGCTTGGTGGTGTCATCCCGGTGGTGTCGTGTGTCGACGAACGGTAGGCCAGCAAGAACAGTGGTACCTTGAGGTCCCAGTCTCGCTGATGGCTGGCCACGACCTTCCTCAGGTGCTCCTCTAGGGTCTTGATGTATCTCTCGACCATGCCGTCCGACTGTGGATGTAGGGGGGTTGTGCGGGTCTTGTTCACCCTAAGTCTTTCCAATGCCTCCTTCATTAGGTGCGACTCAAAATTTGTGCCCTGGTCGCTGTGGAGCTCTAACGGGACCCCAAAACGGCAGAACAGCTGTTTCACGAGGCAGTCTGTAATCGTCTTCGCCTCTTGGTCCGGGATGGCATACACCTCCGGCCACTTGGTGAAGTAGTCCACAGCTACCATCAGGTACCTGTTGCCTTGAACGGACACTGGGAATGGTCCAGCTATGTCGACGGCGATGCGTTCGAAGGGCGCTCCGACGTTGTACTGCTGCATGCGGCCCCGGCTCCTAGTCTGGGGGCCGCGACTCGCCGCGCACACGTGACATTGACGGCACCAGTTCTCAGCGTCTGCTCGGAGCCTCAGCCAGTAGTAGCGCTGTCGGAGTTTGTCGATCGTCCGGTTTGCTCCTAGGTGTCCACCCGAGGTACCGGCGTGCACTTCCTCCAAGACTTCCGGGACCTTACTTCGGGGAAGTACCAACTGCTCTTTCTGGGTCTTCCCATCAGGTGATTCCCATACCCGGAACAGCACGCCCTCTTTAGTCTTCAACGAGTCCCATTGGGCCCAGTACGACTTGTATGTAGCGCTTCTGGGTGCGATGTCCTCTCAGGTTGGTCTCGTCCCTGCCTGCACTTCTCTCAAGAGTGGCCCCAAGTCGGCGTCCGCCAGCTGCTCCCTCCTCAGGCCCGCGCTATCCCATCCATCCGCAGGCACTGCCGTGACCACTCTGACAGCTGCGGTACGCTCCTTCTCTTCCACTCTTGCGCATTGGCCGCACTCTTCTGGGCAGGGTCTTCGGGACGTGGCGTCTGCGTTGCCGTGGCTCTTCCCTCTGCGATGTTCGGAGGTGAAGTCGTACTCCTGCAACCTCTGGACCCAACGGGCTGTCTGGCCCTCCAAGTTTCTAAAGATAAGTAGCCAGGTTAGGGCGGAGTGGTCTGTCCTCAGGTGGAATGGCTGACCGTAAAGGTACTTGTGGAAGTGCTCCAAGGTCTTCACTACCGCCAGTAGCTCTCGTCGGGTGACACAGTAGTTCTTCTCTGCCTTGGACAACGTCTTGCTGTAGTAGGCTATCACCCGCTCGTGGGCGTTCTGGACTTGGGATAGGACGCCTCCAATGCAATGGTCGCTGGCGTCGGTGTCCACAATGAAGGCGTCGCCTGGTTGTGGGAACCCTAAAATAGGAGCACTGCAGAGCGTACTCTTCAGCTGCCGGAAAGCGCTTTCGGCGTCCTCCGTCCACACATAAGGTCGATGTTCTTCCGTCAGGCGAGTGAGGGGTTTGGCGATGCTGGAGAAACCCTTTATGAAGCGGCGGTAATAATTTCACAATCCAAGGAAACTGCGCAGTTCTCGCTTATCCTTTGGACGAGGCCAATCTCTCACGGCCTGTGTCTTCTCCGGATCCGTGGCCACTCCGGTTGGTGAGACTATGTGGCCCAAGTAGTTGACTTCCCTGCGGAAGAGCTGGCACTTCTTGGCGTTCAGCTTCAAGCCGGTCGCCTGCAGTCTCTGTAGCACCTTGCTCAGTTTGTCAAGATGGTCTTCGAATGTCTTGCCGACGATGATGATGTCGTCCAGGTATAACAGGCAGGCGTCATAAGTCAATCCTCTCATTACTGACTCCATGAGGCGTTGGAAGGTAGCTGGTGCGTTGCAGAGACCAAAGGGGATAACTGTGAACTGCCAAAGCCCTTGGCCTGTCGAGAATGCGGTCTTCTCCTTGTCTCTCGGGTCTAGAGCCACCTGCCAGTAACCCAATTTCAGGTCCAGGGTTGAGAACCACTGCGCACCAGCAAGCGTGTCCAGGGTGTCGTCAATCCGGGGTAAGGGGAAGCAGTCCTTCCTGGTGACAGCGTTCAGCTTCCTGTAATCTACGCAGAACCGTAGCTCGCCATTCTTCTTCTTTACCAGAACTACAGGGGAACACCAAGGACTGTCAGACTCTTCGATCACTCCCTTGGTTCTCATGTCCTCCAGCATGTCTCGTACCGCCGCTTGTTTAGCCAACGGAACGCGTCTAGGTGGTTGCCGAATAGGCCGGGCGTCTCCGGTGTCGATGTGGTGAAGCACTCGGTCCGTGAGGCCGTAATCGCTGCTGCCTTGGCTGAAGACGCGCTGATATCGTCTCAGCAGTTGTTGGACCTTCTCTCTCTGTTCAGCGGTCAGGTGGTCGGCCGCCCTCTCCAGTAAGCCTTCCAGCCGGGGCCCCAGGTGTTGCGTCGGCACCGGCTCCTGGGTCTTGTCTATTTGTGTTACGCTGACCACGGGCTCGCACGCCCCCAACTCCGTCCCGGTCTGGACGTCGTGATCGGTGTCTGTTGGGTTGAGCAGTCTCACCGGCACCTCCTCTCGGCACGGCAACAATGTCCCGGCTACACAGAGCCCGTGCACATGCGTCTTCCGGTCCAGCAGCATGTTCTTGCGCTGGCCTTCCAGTCGCGCCGTCACTAACATCTCGCTTCTCGCGGGGACAACTACGTCTTCCCTGAGAATGACCCTGTAGATTCCAAGGCGTTCTTCGGGGTGCCGGAGCATTACTTCCTCTCCCTTAAGCCGCAGAACCTTCTTGCCGATGTCGACCGTCGCCTCGTGGCTCCTGAGGGCATCCAGTCCCAGTATCACCTCCTCAGCCACCTCCGCGACGAACACCCACAAACGCAAGACACTTCGACCCAGGGTCAACTGCAGCAGGGCCTCCCTCTCCACAGGCAAGGTGTCACCCGATGCCGTCACTAGTTGGTACGATCGGCTCGGTTTTCTCGACGGCAAGCCCGTGGCTACGCCAGGTTTGATGACAGTCACGGCTGCTCCAGTGTCAACAAGCACCCGGCACGGCTTCCCTCTCACCCAACCGTCCGCGATGAGGCTGTCATCCATCCGTCGTCTGACGGCGCGCAGTGTCACTCGAGGGGATGATGGTGATGGCGCCGACGTGCCCCTCGCCACGCCGGCCATTTCTCGTTTTCCGGCTGCTCTTCTTGGTGCCGGCAGTCTCTCATCAGGTGTCCCGGCTGGCCACACCCCCAACACACGCCACCCGGTCTTCGTCGGCGTCCCTGGACTGGTCTGCGGTCTTCATCGTAGCGGACACTCCTTGTCTTCGAGGTCGGGGTAGCCGTCACTTTGGCCGCTTCCATCCTTAATGCGGCCGTTAGTGCCTCGTGGATGGTCTTGTAGTCGCCGAGCATCAGGCGTTGACGTATCTCGGCATCGCGTACCCCGTCGACAAAGGTATAGGCGGCTTCTCGGGATACAAATTCGGAGGGGAGGTCAACCAAGGCTTTGCTGGCCAGCTGTTCGATTGCCAGGGCGAACTCCTGCAGCGTCTCCACTGGCAGTTGCATCCTAGATTTCAGTTGGCTGCGGTAGGCTGCGGCTAAGCGGTGGTTTCCGAACCGGTTCTCCAGGGCCTCCCAGATGTCCTTGGGCGCCGCCGCTGTCTGGACTGCGTTCAGCACCTCTGGGGCTCGTCCCTGGAGGCTGGCTATGAGCTGCGCGGCCTCTTCTTCTGGCGACCATTTGTTGTGCTTGGCCACTGTGTCGAATTGACGGCGGAAGACCTCAAACGTTGACGTGCCATCGTACTTCGGTGGTTTGACGCGCGTCGATGTTGTGTCGCGTGCTGGAGCCTCGGCCTTGTAGTTCTTGAGCTTTTCACTAAGCATCCCTTCCACCATTGCATTTAGCTCCTTGGCGCTACCGTCGACCCTGTCTTCGAGAACGCTAAGCCGTTCCCCGACATTCTCCAGGGCGTCAACGCGTTGGCCGAGGTCCTCCATCTTTCCACCGAGCTCTTCCACCTTTCCACCGAGCTCTTTCACATCCTTCCTTACGCCAGCCAGTTGCTTGTCAATTTTCGCCGATAGCTCCGTCTTCATCTCTTTCAGCTCGGCAGCGAGGTTGTCGTTTGCCGTCTTCATCTCTGCTTTCAGCTCTTGTAAAAAGCTCACCAATGTAGCCTCCATCGTCGTATCTCGCTTCTGACACCAGTGTGACTTTTGTGGGTGTAAAGTAAAGAAGACAGATGTAGTCGAGATAAAGAAACACTTTTATTTCCGTAAACAGTAACTTTGTACACTCGTTGCAACAGCAAGAAAGTCTTTACCGATTCACCAACAGCACGGCTCCGAATTCGTAACACAAAAACTGTCCCTTCTCACACTTTACCGCTATTTATATCTCCCAGGCACTATTCTGGAAACTTCAGGAAAGTTAAGTTATTATTGCGGTGAAATACAAAGCAGAAAATTCCAGAAGTCTCTATCCCTTTCTCTCTTTCGGCAAGCGCCCCAACAATGCGGCCATTCTCTGTCTCTTCCCTTCGGCTCCTTTGCGGTAGTGCCGACAATAATGCGATGGGCGACAATAATATGTAATCTGTCTGTAAAGCATTTGATAGGATAAATTGCGCAGGTATCTAGTGAAAATGGAAGATAATGTCTCATTTGTACTCCAATTCAGCAAATTGGATGGTTTTGTCCACGCTTTCGGTTTTACAAATCTGTTTTCTTCTACTTTCTTGGACGTATGTCTTTCTTCAATTATTGTCTGTTGTCTGGAATTTATTTGAAACCAAACAGTTGCGGTATACACACTTATTTTATAATGTAATTACATTTTTGAGGAGTAGGTATTAATATTTCAGAACATTTGCTTATAAAAATCACAAGAAATGAAAGGATAGAAATATTGCATCTGTAGTGTTGTACCATTCTATACTAGTTGTTACGGATTTATGTATTTTGTGAGAGTGGAAGGATTCGTTAAAACGAAAAGGCCTCGAACTTGGGACCTATAATTAACTTCTAATTGTGAGTAATTTGAAATCAATACTGTAAGAAAATTACATTTTCTAATATAAGCTCTTCCTTTGTCTTGAATGCGCCATTTGTGTAATGCACAGAAGAACGACAACAAGGTACATTGTCCTCTGGTTCTGTGGAAGCAGTTCGTTGAATACAAATTTGCACGGGGATAAATGTATCTGACCCGGTACCGGCGTGGAGATTTTACACCACTGGGAGGTCTGGTACGGGCTGCACTCAGCCTCGTTAGGTCCTTGAGGGAACAATTGAACTACTTGATAAAGAAGTAGCGATTCCAGATTGTGAAAGCCGCATAACTGGCCGGGATGGCTCGGGGCGCTGACCACGTCCCACCCTCCAGTACTGCACCCCCTCATGACGCCTGTAGTAGGCAGAGGTGTGGGACGGAGCGGCTGTACGGTAAGCCTTGACCCGTCAGGGCTGTTCCACTAGGGGTTAGTTCTTTTTTATAAATGCATCAGGTGGGCTCTTAAGCGGACGGTATGAAAATTCAACGAAAGCAAACACTTTTGTTGGCCGGTGCAGAGTTGCGCTGATCACTGTATTAATTTTTAGGATACTAAGTCAGATTTATGATTTACGTTAATGATGCAATAGAGGCTAATGCAAAAAAGGGGACAAATATTGGCATTAACGATCATAAACCATTGTTAAATGTATTGTGTTACCATATTTATTACGTATAACATTGCACTATTAATTTACGAACTAGAGCAAATTTCTGACTCCTTTATAGAAGTAATTTTGTACTCGATATTTTTAGCCTAGGTTTAATACATCTCGAGGTAAATCTTTATCAACATATTTATTTAAACAGAGAATTGATAATTACATGATTTTCTTTGTGGTTTCACTTGTATAGTCCATCAGTTGTATTGTAACTGATAGTGCAAATGACAATTTTTATACCACTCGATACTAAACGCAAAAATGATGTGAAGTATTGCATCGATATTACTTCAGTTTCTATACACGCAAGCAATTCTTACAAAAGCTTATTTTATCTGCATCTTTTAAACAGAGATCAACTTCCAATACAGACTCACACATTTCGTTGTACAAAGGATGGATATATTGGGTTAAAACGAAGTAAGATTTTTAAAAATCTAGTTAGCATTAAGTGTTTGCATGGCCACAAGAAAATAGAATATCTAGCAATTTATCACTTTAAACTACGACAAATAATATATAAGAAACTGCTAACAGACAACATTTATTTGAAATAAATTGTGTGTTTTGGCACATATAATTATGTACATTTTTTTGTTGCACGATTTTGTCTATCTCTTATAATTTACAAATCATAAAGGGTTATCAACAAGTTCCTCCGCAGCGTGCCCGTGCGTACCACTCAAGATAACTTGGTAGCCTGTATATCTATATTACCTTTCATGAATTACATACTGGAATCTATCATATGCTTTATTTTCTGGAACGTTATAAATAACCATAAGCTCGCGGCAGCCAGTGCGAAGCGACTTCTCGATAACCCTATATTAAAGTATTCCAGAATAAAGAGGCCACACCGATTTATAGGTTATAGGATATGTAAAGGAGGGGACACCCCTTGTTGGAAGAGATGAGGTGGAGGAACCACAGGAGGCTATAGGTCGCAACCAGAAGGTCACGGAAACGCCTGGAATTCCCTAACACTTCCTGGCTGGAAGACCCGATCGGCTAACTCTGGAAATGCACTTTCTTTGAGCTATTTACGCCAGCTATCTGGCACCACCTCGCGCCACGAAACGTAGAGATACACGAACTATGAGCAGGAAATGAAATGACATAAGGGAAAAGTAATCATGGTAGATGAACAACTACCACAGTATTCACCTATCGAATAGGAAATCGCTAAAATCCCAAAGTGGTTGACGAGAATCGAACCCAGGGCTTCCAGAAAGCGAAACACCGTGGGTCAGCTCAAAGAACTAAGTGTGTTAGAAAATATGAGCATCACACGAGCTTCAAGGCATGCTGTTAAATATACATTTACATATATCGCTTTCTATCTTTGCAGTATGTAATTCTGCAACACAAGCTGGTATGAAATCATTAATAAGTTCATTTATATCGATATTTGCTATTTTGTGAAAACCATAACAATACATAGCTCGGAACACAATCTGGGATAATGTAGCGGAATCAAATATATATTTTAGAATGCAAGAAATCCGATTTGGTGGAAGTATATCCTTTCCATTGGCAATGGTTGGTGTGTATTAAGCTTTTATTAATGATTCAACCGATTTTTATTCAAGCCGAATGTGATTCTGGGTGATGGACTTTAATCCTAGTCTCGGCTAATTACGAACGTAAATGGATCGCCCTCGTCCATCTGCAACTGTGTAAACTCCAGAAGAAAACCACAACAGAGCTAATCAGACCATCCTGCTAAAAGCACAAAGGAATTTTCTTCTGTTTGTCCCTTTCTTTTGCGGTCATAATGTTAACAAGAGAAGAGTCGGCACAATTATTGCAGATCTAATATGGCTGTATGTCTGGAATAACGAGGCGATTGGTGTGCTAAAGATCTGTATCTTGTAGTAGTGTGTTACAATTAATTCTGAATTGCCTTCAGCTTTATAATCACAAGGAATGCGTGACTCAGTTGGCTCACAAAGCTTTAAACTCATGGATAGAATTCTTGGAATCAAAATGCATTGCTTAATTCTTTAGCAACAGTTGTGAATTTGACTGTAATATTTTGTAATTACTGCACACCCATTCTTGGATTAGGAAATGAATATATTGTAACAAGTTGACAAATCCCGCTTCTGACACCAAAGCGTCAAAAACCAGTCCAGTTCAGTTACTTTTCTATTACTTCATCTTACTTCTAAACTTTTGCACAGTTGTCTTCCGCTTACGTTAACACAGTTTCTCGTGATATTACAACTATTTTCTTCTCGTAGCATTGACTCAGTCCTTTCACTGTCTTTCTTCACATTCTCTGTCTCTCATACACAAACTCCGACAATACAATCACTCACCACTTATTACAACTTCTTCACTTCTACGCGACGAATCTTTCACGACAATACAACACACACACACACACACACACACACACACACACACACACACGCGTGCGCGCGCGCGCGCACAGTTCTTTCACATACAGCTCTTTCGCACTCACTGACACACTGACTGACTGAAAAACTGCCTGTCCTCGCGCTCCGCAAGCTTTTATACCGGCGATGATGTAGCCAGATGTATCCCGAACTTCTTCAAACAAGCCGGCCGCCGGACGCTTCCCGAATCTGAAAAAAAAAACTTCTGGTTCGGCCGCTTTGATTGTTGTCATGTGCAAGTCTTTCATACAAGGAGGATGATGCGACAAAAGAGAAATTCGTAAGGCGCTTTTATTTAAGATTTTTAATTTGTTGAACAGCTTAGTGATTTTTCAGGTTTTTGTGTATATCATCTAAAACATTATTTTACATATATTATATTTAGTAGGGAGAATTGCGCTTAGTTTTCTTTGATTTAATTCACATATGTCGACTTCCATTTTTGCTTCAACTTTGGAAATATTTTTCAAGATTTTCTTTTCAGAGAATTTAAGTGGAGATATCTAGACTAAAACTCTGATAGCTGAATACAGCCTGTACTAGATTTGAAATAAGCTTTGGACCTTGCGATGAAGGGCGCAGTGATTACCATCCATGAGAGATGCTATATCCCACAACTACTGAGAGTGGTAGGTCGGGGAAGGGATTTGCCTCCTCTTTTAAGGAATATGTATTACTTCATATAGGTTCTAGTAATGAGAACATTACTTGCAGAGAGCCACCGTACTAAGCAATACCAACGTCTATAGGCCGCTCATCATCGTTCCCTACTTCTATGAAAGGTTTGAGTTGTGGATGTGTTTTGGCACTTGAGAGCACTCAGAATTACTTCAATAAAATGTTCATATTTAATATTTTGACTCGCATATTAAATGGCTGTGATAGTAGAAGTAACTAAGAGCTTATTTGGTTTCGCTCTTTCAGTGTCAGATGTTAGATGCAGCAGCAGAACAATGGCAAAAGAGTCGCGTGGTGATCACTTCTACTTTATACCATATTATTTGTTGCAGAAAATAAAACCGAAGGAATACAGAGGTCAAGAAAGGCGAATAAACAGAGACAAAGACTGGGCAATAATTTGGAGGGGGAATGTAAGGGCTAAAAGCTTATAAATAATGCAAATAGCACTTGTAGTTGTCCTAGTTTTCTACCTGCTTTGATTGATGACTGTGGATAACATTTACATCGATATTGTTGTATGCAGTAGAGGAAAGTATTGGCTAACGTGTCTGTTGAATAATATTGATAACATATTAGGTAAATATGCTTGTGTCTGCTTTACATATCGACATTCTATAAAAGGTTTTTATGCAGAGACACGAGTAAGATCTCTGGAACTGTTTAATATTCATGATAGTAAAAGAGTCGTTTTATTGTTTATAAGTACTAAGTGTAATATATATATATATATATATATATATATATATATATATATATATATATATATATATATATATACATACACACTGGATGTCCCAAAAAATACCGACAACGCTTAGTATGTCGTGCGGGACGGCAAACTGATTGATTTTGCTTTCAAATAGGAACCCCTGTCCGGTAATGTACTGTTTGGACGCTGGGGAGCGCTGAAGTTTGAGAACTAACAGTTGTAACAGATTAACATTCGTTTTGGTTTTTCATACGGAAGGTATGCAACCCTTTAGCCTTCTGTGTACTGGGATGAACGATCTCAGCCTAATAGCATTCCTGCACATGCGCTAAATTCCTCCATATAGCCTATGGTGCGCATCCTACTGTGTTACTTGTGTAGTTTCCAGTATAGTAACATTTTCTAACAGCAGTGCGACATGCACCAGTACACAGCTGCTGAAATGGCCGACTTGAGCTCTAGCACACTGATGTAAATGTGCGGAATCACCTCAACGTCTCATATACAAATCGATTGATTGCTAGAGAAGGACCAATTCTATGGCCAGCACAGTCGCCAAATTTGACACTTCTCGACTATTTTCTGTGGAGTTGTATGAAGAGTATGGTGTATGGCAGTCCTGTAACGTCAACGGAGGACCTTATTGCTCGAGTCCACGGAGTGATTGAAAATTTTCATCGACAACCGCACGTATTGGGTCATGTGCATGAGGCTCATCACAACCGATAGAGGCTCTGCAATTACATAGGAGGTACATAGTTCGAAGCCCGTTTCTAATGTGGACAGCTAGATGTTGGGTTCAGTGATGAAATGTGAACGTACTACCATCTCACATTTCAATGCCCAGAGAGTGCATTTCTGGACAAGGGTTCCTATCTCAAAACTGATCAGTTTGCCGTCCCGCACAACATACGAGGTGTTGTCGGTGTTCTTTTGGGACACTCTGTAGGAAGGTAGACAGCGTGGAAGGTATTGTTTCGGCCATGCGTTAAGCTGGGATTCTACTTGACGAGTGTAACAAATTTGTACAATAGAATTATTGTTAATGAAGAACAGTTTCGCCAAAAAGGAATAATTTGTGTCATATTTGGAGCCATCTAGTTTCTTGAAGAGTGTATATAACTGGTTTAATATTTCACTAACTGTTGCCAAACATTGTGTAAATAATACTGTAATGCATCTGTCTTAACTCAAATTAATTTAGTCACAATGTAATGTTAAAATATCATGCAAAGTTTAATTTATAAGAGAGATTTGACAACGTCACGTTAACATAAATTGTGACTAAATTCTTTCGAATTGAAATAGACATTACAGCATTGTAGAATCCCTGGTTAACGCACGGCCAAAAAATAAAAGTTTGCTGTTTTACGGTGCTGTCAATTGCTAAGATCACATCAGCGTCCCCGGTGTACCGGAATTTTGTCCCGCAGGAGTTCTGCAGTACTTTCCACGTGGTATATAATATGGAATTTTGGTATCCGAAAGGGTACTTTTGTCTAATTATACCTGCTTTTAAAACTTATACAAAATCAAATGTTTTCACTCAAGGCTACATAACATTTTAAACTTTGGTTGATTTTTGCATGCCAGAATATTTCTCAAAAATTACAAAAATTATAGAAAGTTCACATTGTGCTATTAAGTTGAATTTGCTTATTATTATTATTATTATTATTATTATTATTATTATTATTATTATTATTATTATTATTATTATTATTATTATTATTATTATTATTATTATTATTATTATTATTATTATTATTATTATTATTATTATTATTATTATTATTATTATTATTATTATTATTATTATTATTATTATTATTATTATTAATATTATTATTATTAATATTATTATTATTAATATTATTATTATTATTATTATTAATATTATTATTATTATTATTATTATTATTATTAATATTATTATTATTAATATTATTATTAATATTAATATTATTATTATTATTATTATTAATATTATTATTATTATTATTATTATTAATATTATTATTATTATTATTATTATTATTATTATTATTATTATTATTATTATTATTATTATTATTATT
>CM060964.1:85689429-85766929 GCA_030765045.1 Tenodera sinensis | reverse complement strand
ATTGATTTGACATGGTAACTGATAGATTGGATACCGATTCGTTAGTATTATAGAAATAAAAATACTCTAAAACCGTTTGTTGCTTATGGGATACCCTGGAGTACCTTTGCACCACGCTGGAGTGTGTTCTATAACGCATTTCTCGAGTTATTGACTGGTTTTAGTATAGTTTTAAGTCAGATGATTTTATAGGCCATCTTTTGGACCATCTTAATCCAAGAATTGCCTGGAGACCTGTCGGAAAATGCAATAGATCGTTTTGAAAGTCCTTTCTTGACAATATATGTGAAAATGAGAAGATTTACCACTGTAAAACACCCGCAGTGATGAACATACATAATTTATAATCGGGAATATATTGAAAACTTAAGTGGATCTGAATTCTTTCGTGGACCTTTTGAGTTCCAGTCTTGAATCATAGATAAATGTAAATATATAGGTCTGAAAACACACGTTACAAAATTCGGCACTAGATACTAACAGTGTGACCATATTATGTTTATAAAATCACCTCCAAATGCCGGTTATGCACTGGTTAGAGCCTCCGTAACCGTAAGAGGAATTACATTAGGTAAACAAAACGTAAACTACCCGAGAAGCAGTAATCGTAACAGGCAATAATTACGAGTTCCTTACCAATGATGCTGCTACAGTAGTCTTCCATACTGTGACAAATGATAAGTCCAATTACTTTGTTACTCTATTTATCCGTTTTATCGTAACCTTGACATAAAAACATTTCTCCTGTCCACAGCTCGCTCTGACAGTTCTACTCACTAGCTTACTAACAAACTCACTAACTCGCTAAAATATACCCAACGGTAACTTCCCTGTCCGTGCAGACTCGCTTAGGTAGCCGAAATTTTGCTCGAAATCGATGTTGTGCGAAGCTCTCCCCTACAGGACCGGAAATTTAAGCTGCTTAAACTGTCCGGAAACGGGTTTTGTACTTAGCTGACATTGTCGCGTGTTGCCTAGTGACGTATTGGTGTGAGGCAGCTCACCTTGAGCCTCATTTGATGTGGCCGACGTTTAGGCTGTTATTCTATTAGTAGGTGATACTCTGCAATATTTATTTATAAGGGTATCGTCAAATGGAAATGTACAACTGCGACTGTTTACACAAACTCACTATCAACAACATTTACTAAACAGGTGTGATCCAGCCCAAACCACGTTTCGTAGATTTTAGAGGAATTAAAGTGCAACAAGCATCTTACATCCTAAAAAAGACAATTTGATTACATGGTATCCAACAACCTACAGGCCAGCGATTTATTCCTTTGAATACTCCAGTAGGTTTCTCCGCAATAACAATTATTCCTTTATATCAGGGTGAAACTTCTATAGGTTGAAACTATAACCTTTGATGTAAGGATATTGAACACAGATTTTTTAATGGTAAACCTGCCATATGCATAAAATATTTAGCTGGTTTTGCTAGCATCCAATTAACGGAGGATGAACCTAATGGTGGTGTCGTATATACTCAAATGCTAGCAACATCCTATTTGAAAGTATAATAATTAGTGTGAACAGTGTGACTTTTAAACACATCTTATCTCGAAAAATGACAGAATGCGGTTTCAACTCCGCTACATTATTACGACGGCTATGCAAGGTTAAATCACAATTTAATATGATACGAATATGTACTGGCACATAAACCAGTGTTGATAAATTTTCTCGGTTTACAGTCATACTGTGTCGTGTTAATCCCCGTTAACATCATACCCCTGTTGGACAGCAGCACATTCATCATTGTCGATGTCTACATGATACTGTACCTTGTTCTCTGTACGCTACAATATTGCCTAGGCTTCAGGAAAATAGAGCTCCCTTTTCGCAGTGTTTGCTGGTAGATGTATAAGTTCTGTGACAGGAATATTCATGTTTTGAATTTATGGTAATGCGACCGTGAAATTTGATAACAAAATGTGAAAAATAAAAAGGCTAAATTTGCTCATAACAAAATAATTGAATTCCATCCAAACTTTAAGGATGCATTATATATTTGTCTTTAAGCACATTTAAAATACAAATCAACAGAAGTTATAAATAGAAAAGCACTGCTTATTAAGAGGCACATCCACATGTAAGCAAGTTTTATCGCAAACATTTTTTCAGCATTTTCCGTAGTGAAAATGTTCCATGCGATGTACTTTGTTTAAAATCTTTTGCACCAACTGTCAAAAATATGTAAAAGAAAAGATTTTTAATAATAATACTTCAATTTTGAGGACACATTTTTCAATTTTGAGAAACACGAAATTTTGTAGTACTTGTACTTTTCTTTCAATAGCGATGTGAACGGCGCAAATGCGTCTTTGAACAGCGGGATTAAAAGAAATTCTGTTAGTTATAAAGTACCATATGTTTGAAATACTATGCACCGTGGCCGAGTGGTTAGACTATTCGCCTCTCATCAAAGCAGCCCAGATTTGATCCGAGGTCACCGCATGTGTGATCTGAGGTAGACAAAATGGAAGAGGGGCGGGTTTCCTCCGGATTCTCCGGTTTTCCCGCCGTCTCATTCCGCCGGTGCTTTATCTTCATTCCATGTATCATCAGTGTCACCGCCTGCGGTGCACATGTAGTATAAGTGGGCGTTAAGCTCTACAAAAATGAATACTGGTCCAAAATGCCTAAATTGCAACTTAGGTCTTTTAATTTTTTGTTATAGTCGATTTTCTGGGAAAGTTTTCGTGTATATATTTTTCCTACAGTTAAAATCAGTTGTGTGATACTTTAAATAAACCTAAGTGGAGGACGTGGTTGCGCATTTGTGGCTTTTCTAATATTTCTTACATTTTTCCCAATATTTCTAAAAATGCGATTTGCTGCGCATGTGTTAATCAGTTCATAAACTATACGTGTTGAGCAAAAATGTACATTGTTTAATAGCAAATACGTAAGCACAATTTCAGGACAGTTTTTACGATTACATTTTCCAATACTGTTTTCTCAGTTCTAATATTTTGGTTTTTGCAGTTTTTAAGTTATCAGAGTGAAACTTTGGGAATAGTTTTCCCAGTATATGCAAACTTAAGCTTGCTATACAGTTATTAATGTAACTGTACTACGCCAGCAAAGTCATCAAAGTTTGGTAAGTATATATTTTTTTGCAGAACCTGAATCTCACAATTGAACAAAAATTATTTTTAAATCAATTATTTTAAAGGTGTATTCTTAGAGGAAACTTATTTTATAGGTCAATAAGGAGGATACACCTGAAGAGTTGTTTAAAAATTGAGAATTTTTTCAGTAAAACAACTGAAATGTGTGGTTTATACCAAGTATATAAGTATATCTATCAAACATTGCAACTTCACTTCTATATACAGATACAAATGTGGCAAAGGGCTATTAAAAAAAACACTTGGCAAACATCGTTTAGCTAATGGCTCTTTTTCGGTTTTGAATAGCACTGAGAAACGTCAGATGCAAAAAACTCGCAACTTGGTTTTCTGCAGCCATTCACCAAATCCTAACATGTGTTAAACGCCTTCACACACGAGTAACAGAATTAAGTTAACACGGAGTTTTAACACTGTGTATGTTGAAACTGACAGTTTGCGTCAACTTCAGTGTTAAATCACTTTAACATAATGTTAAAATGAAATATCGGTTGGTGAACCTGACCCTCATAAACTCCATTTCTGAAAGTATTCCCAACATCCTAGGGAAGAAATTAATTTTGAGATAGAATAAAAAACATGATGCAATACTTGTGATGTTTGTTATCACTAACAGCCGCATTTATTCAGTTACTTATTTAAGGCCACAGACCACCAAAATATTGCTTCTTTGACAGTCAAATCAAAAAGTTCAACTCTTTCCAACGGAATACTTCATAATAATGAGGCACCGCTGAATTGTTTAGCACAAAGGTAAAAGTGAAAAGCAATGTCGTTTCTCTACAACAGAGAATTATTATAGGATGGGTTATTCACATTTGGCTAGCTTCCTCTTGCTCCGCCTCATGTCCCTTATTTCGTGCGCACCTTAACCGTGCGTAGGCATCGATTTGGAGATCCTGTGATTTTGGTGAAGGATAACTCAGTTCTGTAGATGAAAATGATTTCACTTATTAATTGAAATGGTAACAAATGTCCATGCACAAACATGCCCTCAGAAGGCGACGGTGCAAATTGATTATTAATATGTATATAGAAAGATAATAGAATAACCAGTAGGATGCGATGCAGCCATACTTTCTGTTGTCCAGACGTTAGTCGCTGCAGCTTAAGGGGAATATTGGGTTTAGAAATAGAATACACCGATTAAGGAGGCACCGCGGTAATGTGTGCAATTCGCATTCGAGAGGTTCCGGACCCGAGCAACCTGAAAGATCTTCTTAATTCTTTGCGCATTTTCCCGATCCCTAGGCTTAAGCTGGGTTGGGTTATTTAATAACGAATTTTCCTATCACCATTTTCATCACTACATTTCATTACCTTCTTCACCGCCGTACCAGGCATTAGGCTGATCGCTCATGCTGGACATACTATGATCCAAAGTTTACTTATTCCTCGACGGGCTACGATCCAAGGCATTGACTTAGTCTGTCAGGTTGTAAGTCCTACAAAGAGGAGGGCAATTCGTTGAAGCAGAATGTCATCCAATCCAAGATGTACTGCAGATTATAACTAATGTATAATTTACTGTTTATTTACATATCTTTATCTTCACTGGGAAGGATGCTCACATATATGCCGCTGATGACCTTGAAGTTGAGCGCCCTTAAACCAAATCCAAATCCACATATATGCATGCAAAAGTTTCACTTTTTATAGCTTTGATTATAGTTTCGATGTGTGTGAGATGCGAAATCTATGCAATAAAATGTATGTTATGCGTGTGGTTTCTAACCAATTGTACAACCAGAAAGTTACACAACATAGAGTGATAAAGACAGAGAGATAGCTCCGCGGTAACCTGTGGTTCTCGTATTCAGGTGGTCTTGTTTTTTTGTATTTTTGACACACACTTTCACTACATGCGGCACCGCAGGCGGTGACACTGGTGATACTTGGAATGAAGGTGGAGCCGGAGGAAGCCCGCCCCTGCGCTGTTTTGCCCACCACAAATCCCAGGTGTGGTCACCTGGGTTCGAAGCTGGTCTGAGTTCGACTATCGTTTAACTACCCATTCTAACCTTGAATTTCTGAGGTTTTCCCAGTAGGTGAATCCTGAGGTGCGGCATTATTTCTGTAATGCAGTAAATTTCCGTTTCCCTCATTTCCTGCCATTCCACTTCCTATCCATGCTTCAGAGTCGGAGGATGAGGCGAATGGACGGCGTTCCGACGCTGGAATATGCTTTGAGTAACTGTCTGTTGCGGTGCCCTGTGCGTGAAGAATCCCCAGTGCTCTCTGTCCTTCGGAAGGAGGGCTTGTGTGGATGTTCCTAGAGGTTCTCCACGAGGTTCAGTGGATACAATAGGCCTTCCCTGCGCTTCCATGCTGATATTCTTCTCCGCACAAATTATTTTATAAATAACTTTTTTCAATTATCCGGTTTTTGCACTATAAAACATTGAATGCAGAACATTTCGAGTTTTAAGTGCATGTACTGGATGTTAACACCTAATTGTGGAGGACACGCTGAAATACAAATGGAAAATAGCTCGCTTTACTGTAGTGTAATGGCTTGATTGTTTCCTGGTACATCAATAATACACAATATTACCGCGCCTCTAAATGCATTTACCTAAATTAGCCACTGTGGGATCCAGCGCTCTTTTATTTCAGCCTCTCTTTGTTCAAAAGAATCAGGAGCGTGTCCATATCAATAGAATTCAAAACTCGGGTATCAGGATAATTACACATTTTTAACACATGAATCAGCCGTCCCTAATGCGCAACCTACACATTCAACCTCCTCCCTTTAGTTGAAAATTGCGTTATTCTTCTATTACGCTACTTGTAACATACTTTTTCACCCCTTTGCCCAATTACCGTTCATTATTTAACTTTGCCAAAATGTAAAAAGAGTTCGGAAAAACATGACAGTCAATGGGTGATATAGTCAACGCAAACTCTTCATGTGACTTAAAATAGTCATGTGAGTTTGAAGAAAAAACTTTCAAGCATGGAACTTGAGGTTTCATTATTTTCCCTGTTTGTTATTGTTGTTATTATTATTGTTATTATTATTTTTATTCTTGTTGTTGTTGTTGTTATTATTGTTATTCTTGTTATTATTAATATTATTACTATTATTACTATTGTCATAATTATATTAGTTACTCTCTTTAGCTAAACCAAAAGGAATAACCCATGCACTATCACTATGCAACTCTTAGGGTATTGTGCTATATGCCGTGTTGTAACATCATTTTCATGTATTTAATGTTAATTATTCTTTTAGTGCAGCGAGTAGAATACCAGAATTATTAGTTTTAACTGCAACTGGAATCTTGAATATCCTATCTTTCACTGATTTGTAGCATTCACACTGTTGTATTTTGCGCAGCGTTATAAAATTAGAGGTCTAAAGTGTTATTTGTGCAAGATAATACCATTTTATTGCACCATAGCCGGCCCTAGGAACATTTCGATGATTAGTAAGAGAGGTGTCAGGAATCTGTGCAAGGTAGAACATAAAACCTGGCTTAAAATTTCAGGAAACATAGTAAACTCTTTATTAGAAAAGAAATGAGAAATGAGCTGAAAGCTTACTTGAATTTTTTTGAATTAACGTCCTCCAACATTGTGTCATATCGGACGAAGCTTACTTGAATTTAACAGACATCACCTGAGAACGATTACCAAATTTCTTACAGGACATGCTCCCGTGAAAAAAAAGAAGAAAAATATATATAATATCAGCGCTGCCGGTGTGCCGGAATTTCGTCCCGCAGAAGTTCTTTTACGTACCAGTAAATCTACTGAAATGGGGCTGTCGCTTTTAAGCACAGTTAAAAACCGTCCGTCTCGAACGGGTTTGACCGCGGAACCTTGGGTTGGAAGTCCAATGCCTAACCAGTTGAACCATTCAGAAGGGCATACTCCTGTGAGAAAGCATCTTAAGCCATTTCATGGTTACTTAGATTGTCCCGCGCTAAAAGGAAACAGGACTCAGCACATCTTTTTTTCCTCCTGTGAGGCTTTAGCTTACAGGAAGTATGTTCCTTTTGGTAAAATATTTTAGTACCAGAAGCATTTGAAACATATCTGTTATGAGAATGTGTTCCTTGGTAAAGCGTCCTGGCGTAACACATGGTGATACAGGCAGCAAAATAAACCGAAGGCGGAAGTGCGTCCGGAGCAATGACGGAAAAATGTATCGGAACAAACAAGACAAGATAATATTATGAATTTTCATTTTACATTATTAAACATATGCAACAATGCCATTAAAGCACTTCGAACTTTAGCGTTTAATATACCTTTAATGCAAATTAAGTTTAGTGCAAAACATAATTCGATATCGCAATCCAGGTTTCCTTGTTCTAGTCCTTTAGGATCATTTTAGCCCATAAGTACAAGATTGTATGCTTTGATGCAAAAAATGTGGATCACGATACTGTTACTTTCCAATTGTAAGATTTCCAAACTTATCTGACGAACGCCAGAATCAATTCAGGCCTTATCACGTATCTCTGCAAATGGGTTGAAACATATTCCAAAAGCTGGAGTAAATTCAGGTTTATCATCTTTCTCTATAACTGATTTAAAATATTCCAAGAAGCGAACATGAACCCGTGATCCATATTATATTCAGTGTGAAACGATAGGGGGAATAAAAAAATACAGCCTTTTGAATAGATTCTGCTCCAATCGTTTAATGTAATGTTATTGGAATCTTGATTTCGTAGAATAAGATATGTTTGAGGAAGGAGTTACTGTGATGTTAAAATACACATGTTGCGGTACGTATTTATAAAGTTTCTTCTTATGTAGACATCAATACAAAATCCAATATTTTCCCGCCGAAAATGGACGTAATGGCACAAAGAGCTGGTGAATTCTGACATATCTCGAATAGCCGAATCCAGTTGCTGGAAAAATAAATCAAGAAAAAGACATCGCTTTGAAGTATTCGTCAATTTTGGCAACTACGTTTGTTCGTAAGCATTTAGGTACAATGCTGTTACTGGTACGACGACACTGATGTGCCCTGGTAGTGAAGACTGTCATCAATGTGACATTACTGAGGAAGCTTGTTTAGGTATTAACATTTTTAATCAATTGTGCTGTCCCATTTTTTAACTGCGCAAATCCGTCGTATTTTTTTTTTGTAATTTTTAGATGGTTTTTCTCACATCATCCATATGACAGATAATTCGCTCACTGGAACTTCTCAGAAGTGAGTTGCAATATAAAAAGATGATAAACTCGCTGGATAGGCACTGCGACTTTTAATGTGGGGATTAGTAAATTTCTGAGATGGGCCTTCGTATGGGGTATCCCCTGTTCCACAAACAGCTTGTCCTCTAAATATGATCTTCATTCTGTCTAAATCCATAAATTAACTCCTAGTGAACGACGTTACCACATTGGTAACATGAAAACTTGGGGTATTCTAGAAAGCCTCTGAGAGTATCATTCACTTGATTTATAATATCGATTTGATCTACTGCCACGGCAGAGGAAGTTGAAGGCGTGGAAAGATAAAATTAGTGGTAGAATGTGTATTTTAATTGTGGGTTTAATGGGTTCCTGTCTCTAAGGATTGTAGTTAATTTTAATTTCTCTAACGTCGAGTATGAATATACTATAGTCACAAATTCAAAGTTTGCTGGAAAGTGCTATTGAAGAAAAGGGACTGAGTAAATAATTTCTTTGATTCTTCCCATTCCTCGTTAAAGCTATTTGATTTATTGTATTCAATGTCACTATAAACTAGATTATAAGAAGCCATGGGCGACGTCCTTAAAAACTATGAAAGGCAGAGCTCTTCGGCGACGACTTTTCATCCCCTTCATTGTCAAAGGGTATTTTAGTACACATTAGTTTTCTCTTTTTGTTCTCAGCTCTCCCTCTTTCATCCAGTATCACACGAGACAGAAGGCGGGCAATGCGGATGTCTTCTTTCTGTGTTACGAATGGGTGAATCTTTGCTGGCACTGAGTGCGTTCTAGTTTTGCACTCGATGGCTCTCCGCAACATTTTTCATTGCTGTCCACGCATTGTATTGCATTTGCTTGCCAATTTGCTTGCGTCTGGTGCGTGGCGTCGTAGCGCATTGCAGATCCGACGCAATGCAGTCGACACACCAAGACGCAGATTTCAAGTCCCTCATCCTTTTCTTTCTGCTAGCTGAAGGATTAACTCAGCATCTCAACTAAAGATCAATTTCAACAAATTGCTTTCCACCACTACCGTGAAGCCTCCTCTGTAGATAAAACGTACTTAGAAAGAATTCTCTGTTAAATTGGTTTACACTTACCTGCAGAGAAAAAGAAACCTTTACAAACAAAGGTAAGAGGCTCAATGTTATCTTCTCTGTTGTCACAAAATTCTGAAATCATTGTATAAACTATTTATTCATTGCATATACTTAAAATTTCAACCATTCGATTGAAATCGTTTTATAACGTAAATGTACCCTTACCAATAACAAATTTCCCAGATCGCAACAGCAGATTTTCCTTCGTAAGGTTTAATGGTTAATATGTTTACTCCTACCGTGAGGTAAATGTAAACAACTATTAACCAATGGAAATGCATCAGGCACCAAGCAGGAATGCAGCAAGATTGCTGAGATTGGATCTAGAAAAAACGAGGGTGAATTGACAAAACCAACAAGCCTAGTAGCATGAATCTGTGTTGGTAGATAGAAGTATTTTACTGTATAAAATATTTGTTGCGCTTAACTAAATAATTTGATAGGTTCATGAGGCAATGAGGCTGATTGTGTAAGAGGGAAGGGAACCTCAACATTGGTGCCGAGCTTTTGTAAGGAGGTAACACCACTGTTTCTATTATTTTATGAGTAACGAAATGTTAGTTTTACATTTTGCGTAAGTATTGTTTGAACAATCTAAAATTAAAACATTGTAGATTTCTAGCTGAATTTCTTCCTTTTCACTTCACTATTGTCTGATAAGATTAGGGATTTGTGTGTGTGCGTGTGTGTGCGCTCGCGTAGTGATACCGGAATTATTGATGGGCAAGATTTATAATTTTGCAATTAAAAGATAGGAAGATAGGTAAATAATAGCGATAAATAATTTCCACATGTCAAAACTAATGCATAATGCAAGAAGTCCGAGTTGCCGTCGATAGCTGGGGAATGTAAGATTTTATCAGGAGATAGAATGGTAATCATATGTCCCCGTGATATTTGCTAAAATCTCAAGAAAATGGACTTAAAATTTTGCCTCCAGAAATACTATTCAAAGGCTATAAGTTAAAAATTAATTTCCACCTTTAATATATTTTTGTTTCATAATTTGAAATTGAAATAAATTAATTTTTAGACAGTTGACAGTAAGAGTGGGCCGTTTAGTAGTTCACGACTGTTAAAGGTAGAAAATTCTTTCGCTCAGTGCTCAAAAGCTTTTAACATGCCGATAGTGCCAATTTCGTTTTCTTGTGGAATATGACCATTGCCTCATTCTAGTAGGCCGTGAATCTGAGTTACACAATGCTTGTTCAAAATGTTGGGTCATTTGAATTTGCTTATGTAATAATTGTACAATCAACATTTTAGCTTTCTCGAAAGATGAGTAAGTTTAGAACAAATTGTAATATTAATTAATTAAATTTCGTTGCGTTATTTTCGTCGTTTTATTTTCACTGCCTCCCTTATGTAGAATATTATGGTTTTGTAAAAGTCTTGTTACCAACACTGATGCTACGCAAGACAAGTTAACATCGCAACCCGAAGGCTATCAGGGCCATGAGAAAGATAAAACAATACCATATATCTATACATATTCAGGACTGTCTAAAAATAGTGTATGATGCGCGGGTTAAAAGGATTTTATTTTGTTCGTAGGTTCCCCCAACTCGGTCTGCGGTCTCGTTTCGGAATCGCACCTACTCACAAAATAAAAAATTCCTTTTAACCCTTGTATCATAAATAACTGTTGCAAATTTGAACACTTTTGTGTCTTCAAAGTGCTCCACATGATAAGGATATCATTAACTGTTCTGGAATTTTTCACGTACCTATATTCGAAAATGACAAACAAATAAATGCATCACATACTTTTTTGAGTTTTGCGAAGGGGTTTTAAAGCACGAAGAAATAATGAAATGAAAATGACTAACTTTAATACTTTGACTGTTTGTTTTGAACTAAAACCATGAGAATAATGACATTATTTTGTTAACTTCGATCAGATAAATTATGTGGATATTTGTAAGCAATATTAGTTTTAAAATTGCGTCGTGTAAATTTCGAGTAATGACAATGATGATAATAATGATAAAAATACTGACAATGATAATAATTATGATAATGATAATCATTATAACCATGATGATGATAATAGCCTTCAATCCCTACAGGGCAACGGCCTGTCCCATCAGGAGGGTAGTGGACTATGCTCTTCCCATATTTGAGTTATGAATGTCAAATTCCTGGACCTTTGGTAGTTAATTTGTCTTAACCTAGATTGGTACACTTACTTCCATGTCCTCTGGGCCTGAGTCTCCCTTTTGACACTTGGTACTAATTCTCACTTGTTTTAGCATTTTACACTTCATTTTACATTTAACGTTTTCCGTTATGTCCCATTTTCTTTGACACGCGGTTACGCTGATTGTTTAGTTGCTGAGCAGTTGTTCGTGGGCCTTCTAGGCGTTGTGGTTCCTCACCGTGCTGGCCCGGGTGCTGCCAGCGTTCCCATCTCGTTCTCGTCTTCCCTGGCCCCTCTCTCCTTCTCTGGGGTTCCACACTGTTGCTATATTTATCCAGTGATTGTTGTTGGGTCTAGGGTAATAAAATTCGCTTTTGAAGCTCGGAGTTGAAAACTATAGATGATTTCAAAATGAAATGCTCAACTGTACAATATTTTTCTAAAATAATTTTATACTTTCGGTGAAATTGAATGAAAACTTCAGTAAGTAGTTGGCAAACTTTATTTTGCGTAAAAGGGAGACAGCCGTAAGAATAATTCAGGCATAAATCAATGGAAAGAATATAGGAGCAATGGAATTTCTTTAACTGAATTAACAGTCGAAGTTACAAGTTACTAGTGATAAAGCTGTAATGTCAAGTTCCGAAAATGTTCAGTACAGCCGACATTGCAGGGCACAAATTTTAAGTTAGTCAAGGACAGTGCTAAGCCGGTGTGAAATTGAGAAGGTAATGTTAAGTAACCTTTGAAATTGTTCAAACTTAATGAGTGACATTCAGCGACCATTTTATATTTCACCTACGAAACACAATTTACGTTATATAAGAAAAATTACGCCAGGCTAAATGAAGAGACATTTGTGAATAAAAAATAATTTACAAATAACCTGAAGAAAGTGAATGACATTCACGCCGAAAGACCAACATAGCCAAGGTGTTTAAGGCATGGGTTTCTGAACCAGGGTTTGCGGTTAAAATCCCGCAGGATTGAGGTTTTTCCAGGTTTTCTCAGTCCGCCTAGCTGGCCAATACTGAGCACGTACGTTAAACTTAAGTCTGGAAGTTTCCCTTCCAAAGTTATTTTCCCATATATCACTTTAATTCATGTATCATCAGTGTCCGCGGCCTTCCTGAGATATGTAGTGAGCACTTAAAAATTTTAGAAGTTTAACACAAGAACTCCTGATTGTGAAACAAATCTCAGCTGCTCATTGTGCTGGAAACTCTTCTCTCTTTCTTACTCTTATTTTATTCTTATTATTATTGCTGTCAATGCCGCTGTTTACACTTTTTAAGTGTTTCACGCATACTTTAAAAACTGTTGGTTGCACAGATTGTGAACGCAATTGGTGCAACGATACTGATATGAGGCTGGAGTGGATTGACTCGATATTCATTCATACAAGGGCAAGGAAATGTACACTGAAACCTTCTTACCCAGGCAGCTTGGCTATCACAACTGAGATTTGAACTCGGACATTCAAGAAGTCCGAGTCTCTACAGCCACACCAAAGCAATGGGCTAAAAATGTGATCACAGATATTCAGGACGGAGACACTAGAGAGAGTGTTATCTTTCAGTCGGACGAGCACACAAGAGGCAATAAAGACGTCCACACATTAATGTGATGAAGCTTCGTGCTGGTGTACGCTTGAAAGGATATGTGAAATCAAGCTTCAGCTAAATGTTTAAGGTCAGTGCACACGTGATAAAAACACCTTTATGTTCTGAAGCTTGCTGATGCAATTGATCTGCTATGAACTTCTGAACTATCCTGATGACAGTCGCTTGGATAATATTTTAAATATGATGCCAGTCAACAGGAAGGCAGTCAGTACTACGTTAATGTATCTTTTCCGGAGAGCAATGAATGGAAGAAGGTAACTAGTTAGAAGATCAATTATGGACCAATGTGGTTCAGAGATGGACCGAAGACTAATCACGGCACAGGTGCAGGAATATTTGAATGTGACATGAAACTAGTATGCTCTTGGTCAAGAAGCCAGTAATTTTCAGGCAGTAATTATGTGCTATTTTGGCCGTCAGATGCGAAATTATATGCAAGGCTTATGCCAATTGGCACATTTTACGGTGCCTTCAAATAGCCAAGCAACCTTGAAGCGAATGAAGTCAAATACAATTTATCAGGGAGTGCCGAGAATCCCTCATAAAACTAAGTGAATATGGCACAGTGTCCATGTTGTGGTTGTCGGGACTAAGAGAATTCGTGACAGTGAAAGGACATGAACATTTGGCTAATGAAGGATCACTATTCCACCAATCCACAAATTTCGGATTACCATATGGATATGATAAGGTTATCGGTAGGAGGACCGCTAGGAAACGTAAGGGGTTCTGGGAGCCAATTGAACGGGACGGGTGCTAAAACAATTTTTGACTTAAAACAATGGCAGGATTCGTAAACTGCTTTCTATAAACAAGAGCCCAACTTTGTTTGACGAACATAACTATAGAATGACAAAGCTATCTCGACATTTATGCAACTTGTGTAACTCGGTATGGGATGCAAAAAAGGCAGATGAAACGGCGAGTCATCTGTTGTGCAAATGAGACCCACCTGTCGGACAAAGGGTTAAACACTGTATTATAGTATTTATTGTAACCCAAATACAAAATAATGATACAAACAGCTGTAGTATTTTACACAAACTCACAATACCAGTGTTACATATTAATTGTACTGTTACCTTTATTATCACCACGTTGGGTTGCTGTGACCCCTGGGATTCACACGACTCAAACCGCGGCATTGCCCAGTTTATTTGGGTCCTATCTATCACTTAAAGCTTGTTTCCTCGTTTGTCCCTTTATTACTAATTTATGATATTTTTTTCCTCAACCACTTGGTTCATACCCTGCTTAAAAGCTTTCCTACTTCCATTATGTTTTCTCGATTTCACATTCATAAGCCTCTCCTCTCCCTTGAATTTATTTTCCATGTATCAGTTTTCTTCCTGAGCATCTTCGTTTCCTCATATTCCAAAATTTAATGCCACACATCTTTTTTATTACATAAAGGACGTTTCTCCGAATCGTTCCCTAATCTTAATCCTTTTAACTTTATCACCCTACTTCTAGCCAATGCCAAGTGTTCTCGTTGTTTGTGACATCTATTAATATAGTTTTCACTGCCCCATTCTACCCTCATTTCTCTGTATGTTCCCAATGAACTTCTTAAATTGAAACTAGTAACTATTTCTTGTTTTTCAATATCTTCAGTCTTAATGTAATTGCCCTTCAGAAAGTATTTTCTAACGATTTCCTCTCCCTCCACGGGTCACCAAAACACGACTTCACCATAACTTTCTTTATCCTAGGATAGGATAGGATAGGATAGGATAGGGTAGGACGTTGCGGAGGAGAATAGGCATGTTGACAAAAAAGATCTTTTGCACCTATACTCCTATGTCCCTACCATTTACAGATTCAGACACCCCAGCGGCGGTCTTAGACATGCAGTAGAGGGGGGGGGGGGGCGGTGCTCGGGGACAGGAGACCACACCGCTAAAGGACAACGGTTTACCGAGGACCGGCCGCTGACAGCGGGTCACAGACGAAACCACCTGATTATCTCGCTAAACCAAATGTCATTATGATTAAGCCTTTCTTGAACTAAACAAACACGAATGTAAACATTCTTTTCGCCTCGCTTTGTCACTCTGGTACAGTATTTCAACACTCCTTCTAGAATATTTCTTTTAATTCCAATTCTTCCTAATTCCGCTTGTGCCACGCCATTTGGCGAGGCTCTTGGCAAGCCCAGGACACGAACATGAACCACAACGTCAGTGCGAATCCTTCTTCGGAATCACCAGTTCTGATCGTAAATTTATATATATTAAAAGACCAAAGCTGGCTCTATACAGTTCCAACTCAACTCCCATTTTTCGTCATTTCCGTGCGCGCACGTACGTACGTTCCTCTCCAAGCACATTTCATGTGCAACTCGATATCCTTTATAAAGGATGCAGACGTTCTGAGAGACTTTAAACTAAAAGGATGCACAATGGATTATCAATGGTTGAAGTACTTAGGTCTTCGAGAGCTGAACCCTTCTAAAGCTGAACCTAAGCCTTAACCTTAACCTAGGTTAAGCATTTAGAGTAAAGCTAGTTTACTTCACCTTCGGAGACACTCGAGAACTTAAAAGTTTTCCCGCAAAACGTTCTTTACATTATCTAGGAACCATATAAATTTCTTAGTGTTCAGTTTTCGAAAAGACCTGCCATCTTTTTAACTAGGCTACCTAGTGATTACAGAAATACCATTAAACAAGCATATTTTATTATGCTTCATTCCACAAGTATGCTTACATTCCAGTAGAGAGGCTAGAGAATTGCATATAGGTGTAGGTAACATCTCTACTCAACTTTGCTCAGTTCCACAGTATAAGTGTTTTCTTTCTCTGAAGCTCTTCTGTGGAAACTGAAAGCATGTAATTTTCCATGCGCCATTGTATATTGCTGTAATCTTGGTGTAATTAGCATTTGATACTGATGCTGCTGCTACCATATGCTTTAAGGCAGATACATATATATATTTTAAAGATCATGGAGTTTTGCTGATAATTTTGTAGAACATTGCAAGTTTTATTCTATGAAACAGGTTTTCAAAACTCATCAAAATGACAGATAAATTCTCAGCCTCTATATTTGTCATTTAACTTAAAATATGCATACACAGAATAAATATTTTTTCAAACTTAGTAAGTTTTACTCTGAAGCGATGCATGAAGTTGTTAAAGTTTATTTAAAAATGTAGGTACACATTTTTGTGCAACGGAATTTTGTATAACCACCGGTTTTCTTTCGACTTTACAGAAAAGGCAAAATGTTCTTCCTAATTTCTACATTGAACTTGAAAATGTTCAAAAATGTGTCAGAGAGCAATGAACAAAATAACTATCATGGTAACTTAAAAGTGTTTTAAATTCCGGTTATAGCAGACCTGGGCTACACGTGCGATACCTTAAGCGTCCTTCATCTTTACTTGCTAAGCTTAGTTAGCCAAGGTTATGAGCAATCTGCGCTCTCTGAGCACCAGTTGCCCTGGGTTATAACATTTCATACCTACTTTTGCTAGCTTTGTATGGCATGTAGTTTCAAGGAAAAAGGGATTGAAAGTAGTTTCTAGTACTTAGAAATATTTTAAAAATTATGATCTACTACAGTATTAATACAAATTGTTATGCAAAGTTCGATAGCCATATGCTGTAAACTTTGGTATATCTCAGCTAAGGGACCCAGTTTTTACATAATCATCCTTTAATGTTTTATCACCGTAAAGGATTATAAAAATCCCTTCACAGGCTTTTTCCAGAAAATGTAGGGTATACATTTTGTCATATGGATATTTGTTATATATGGTCCTTTAATTAAAATTGAGAGAATGTGGACTTTCACGACTGGATCAATATAACTAGAACTTACTTCCGGGCTGTTATGTGGTGGTCTATGGAGATAATGTTCCAGCTGTTTCGTGCACTACTGTGGTGGACATCCTCAGTGACACGGTCAAAGTTTCTTTGGAGAAGGTTTCATTGCGTTGGCTGATTGTACTGTTCCATTTATATCGAGAGCGCTTTCCACTCTGAGCGGTTTCTAAGTGGAACCAGAGTTCACCTGGTATAAGGTTAAATTAAGGTGATTTGGAAGGTTCTGAGACACAAGATAGGAAATACCTAAGTGGTAGGGTTATGCTATCAGTGTTATAAAGTGGCTGTGTGGATTAGCAACTTACATAATGAACAATGTAAACATATTTCTCATTTTACTTTTACTTTGGACCTTACCAATAAGGTTACCAGCGTTAGCACAGGTTAAAACACCTTAGTTGGATAAAAAATATATTAACATTAATATGTGGTGGTGAAAGAGAGGCTCCAATACTGTATATAGCACAATATATTAACTATGAAGCGATCAGAGTTTTCTGTTCGGTTTAAAGGATTGAGGAAGGTGAATAAAAACAAAACTTCATTTTTAATATACGAAGGTTTGATCCATCCAAATTCTAGTCTACCACATTATTTCCATAGTTGATCCACTCGATCACAACACACGTTCGTGTAACAACGAACAATTTCTTTAAAACCCTATTTTCAAACCAACGGTAACCTGTCTTTTAAAGTATTGTACAATTTCCTTGCATTTGTGCAACAAGTGTTAATTCCGGCTGGGCACATCTGATTTATTAAATAACTGTCCATAAAGGATCTTGGCCGCTGAAGAACGTATTTCTTAAGCAAAAACAGCGGTTTAAACAGGCGCGAAAGCTTTCACAGTTCGAGTTAATTAATAAGCTACTGAAAGTTTCCGGGATGGGAGGTGGTCTATGTGTAACATAATTCACATCCGATTTTTCGGTCAACAACTTGGTTGCCATTTTCTTCCGCGGCAGCTAAAAACGACTGACTGACAAGGCATTTTTGACCTAGAGAATGATCGTGGATAGAGGGAAGTTCAGAGGGAAGCCGGTGAGGATTCACATGGGTACCTTCTAAAAATCTTTCCCAATTTACAGCTCAGGTCAAGGTGAGAAGTGGCTCATGTTTGGTGGGTCTACAGTGGCGTGACATCACTGATATCTATCCGCGATTGTGCTTCAATTTTACATCTTTTTTATTGGTGAAGCTGATATGCTTTTATGTCTAGATCACTTTACTACAAAAGTCTAACATGATAATATTTTGTCGTTACTAATACTCAAGTATCTTAATAGAGGATGGAACATCCAGTTACAATGTTCGGCGAATACAAAATTGTCCTTTTGTGCAAGACAACACTCTCGCTTTCACTCTGTCATGCGTGTTTTGACAGTTCGTTTGGTTGTGGATATAAACAAAACCGCGTAATTGCGGTATCCTGAATAACTCTGGGATACTTTAGCGGCGTCTCTCATTCTTAATGCATTTTATAGTTTGTTGAATTTTAGTTGTTGGTTTGTAAATTGGTTAAATTTTTACTTAAAAGGTATTCCGCGAATATGATCTGAAACAGATTAAAAATAGGCTAAGAACATGTTAACAGAGTGAATAAATTTCCAGAGTTATTGGCATTTTAAGCCGGTAACTTTTAAAAGGAGCGACGTTCCATCGTTCCACAATACAGAAGCCTAGGAGCAACTGGTATATTTCCAATAAGAGCTCAGTATGTATATCCCATCCGAGCGAATTAGTACAGGCGGTAGCGCATGTGATCTTACCTTCGAAAGGTCATGGATTTTCTCCCCGCGGTTGATCTTCCTGACACATGGTCTTCGGGGTTTCCCTGGATCACTAGGCGAATGCTGGGAAGGTTAATTACATCCCTCGAATTCCCTGTGTCTCCATGTCACTTTATTTCACTTCTTTTATTCAGTTTAATCTTGCTTACTGTTTCAGGGGTGCAGTCTAGGCGGTGCAGCGGGAAAAGAATGCTCTCTGTAAACCTTTGGCCTCCGGATCGCAGACGGTCTTAGATTTCCGCGCCCCTGGTAAGATGCAAGTCTGCAGGAGGTTGTACGAGCTGCCACTAAGAAGTCAGTATTTGAACACTGTAGGAACCTTGCCCTCTACTGTCGTGTCTGTTAGCTTCGGCCACCCTCTGATTCATCTCAGCTCATCCCTACCTCCTGAGGGTGTCCCGTCAGGGGCATAGGTAGAAGATATTTTCAATTGGTCGAGGTGCTAAGTCCCCACTACAAACCTCGCCATACCTCATACCACATGTACGAGAGTAATTCGTAAAGTAAGGTTCGAATCGTCGTAGCTCATGGAATTTCGCGCGAACATTGAAATGCGTATGCACGCCGACTTTCGGCAGGTCTGGAGCGTAGAACGACGTCATGTGCACTGGCAATGTGAAACAATTGATGGGCCCGCTGACTGTGAAATACGGTTCTAGTATCCGTATAACAGTCTCCTTACTTCCGCTTCACTAGCTGGCCAGTCGAACACAGTAGCATTGAAATCTCTCCCTGTAGGAGAATTGACTTGGAACTATCGCCGTAACCTCACTCGGAGAACGCATTGAGTAACCAGCACTTTGTGTCCCATCAAGAACAGCTCGTTATCCCGTTTAATTATTGACCATTTCGCGAGCATGCTCCCTTGTATAGTCACTGACATTTTCCAGGAAATTCTGGGAGGTGGAAGGAAAGAAACCTTTAGAACTATACCATTACCTGTCGATAACGCTTCCGGTGTTTACGCTGGGTAGGAATGCTTCAGTAGGCATTCAGTAAGTCGATGGATAGCTTCTGTTCGATAACTGAGGCCCTATGAGAGTTATAAGCTAATGATTGAGTATTTCTTAGGTGCTCAAATTTTTTACTTTTATCTAAAGAGCAATCCTGGGAAAGTGTGGGCTTTCAAGTAACTTTCATAAATGAGCCATGTTGGGGATCTGGTGCTCCTGCAGGAGTTACGCTGTGAGACAATTATGCAGGGACCTCGCTTTGGGGAACGCTAGTCCGTTGAGCGTTCCCCTTATTTTCCTGTGTTGAATGGTTTTATGCTTATTTTGTTTTGTAATAGTTTTAACGCAGGGCAATTATTTTATACAATCTTTTAAGAGTGAGTTTTTCGCACATCATACTGTTGAGCAGCTACATAACATTAGCTTAACTAGCAAACACAAGATTTACAAGTCAATCCGTTTCATTATAAAACAGCAGCGTAAGCTGAGACGAGGCAGCGTTTCACTACCTTCATGTGATATGGCTAGGAAGGTCTTCCCAGAAACCCCTCACCCTCGTCCTGCCTGCCCCTCTCGCTTCCGCAAACCCCACACATACCATCTGTATATGCTAGCGTTCACCTGTACACTAGCGTGGTTCTGACTCCGGGGTATTGTTAGGTACTGTCAATTGTGCTTCTTTGCGAATACAATTTTAGTATATGTATTCAAAGTGCGTGTTAGTTACATCATAATAATGATTGGCATACCACATCAGCTTTACTGTTGGTGTTTCCGCCGCATGTTTTAATTTTGTTTGTGAAGTGTGGTAAAGTGCATGTACTGTCGTAGCAATGAGTGAAATACCTGCAACATTAGATTTGTTAAACATCTTACGGTCGAAGCCTCTATCAGAGTAGATTAATGAAGAACGATGCCAGCTGAAAGTGAAATGGCTTGCTCCGAAATTGAATATTAAGGTTAACAAAAAAACAAACACACCAGTTTCAATTTTCATGGCACGAGAGGTTTTCCTGACTTACGGGTAGTTGTGAAACAAACAAAATGTATTACTATGTTAGCATCATGTTCGGTGAAAGAGTCTTAGAGTGGTGTAAAAAAAGGCATATCTAATTTAAGTAACTTTATTAAAAAAGAAATCAAACATCAAGAATCAGTGGTGCATTTGTTAAATACAGAGAAATTTCAGCTCTTAAGAAGACATCGGATTGACTGTTTTTTCCGAAGCTGCACGTCTTCAAGCAATAAAATATAATGAACAGGTAGCATTAAATAGACAGATTCTTGGACGTCATATATCTGTGCAAACAAGAATTACCTTTACATGGTCACCGAGAAGTTAACAAATCCAATAACAGAGGCAATTATTTAGAACCTTTAAATTAATTTACTTTAAATGAATCGGTTATACGAGATTGTTTACAGTCCGCATCAACATTGAAAGGGACTTCACCGGAGATTCAAAATAAACTTGAAGTCATAGCTTCTGTTGTTAAGGACAAACTTAGGTCAGAAATTCAAGAGACTACTTTTATTTCAATTCAAGCCGACGAGGACTTAGACGTGTCCTTCAAGAGCCAACTTTGCATCATTTTCCGGTACTGTGTTCAGCACAGGATTGAGGAACGGTTCGTAGGTTTCTACGACGTCTCAAGCGATAAAAGTGGCTTAGGTTTGGCAGGTATTATTCATAAGGTTTTAGAAGAATGGAACATAGATAAAAATAAGAGTGATAAGCCTAACCTACGATGGTTGCTCGGTAATGGCAGGCCAGCAAAGGGGTGTACAGCGTATTGTAAAGGAGTTTTGCCTCACGAAATCTTTATTCACTACTACGCACACCAGCTGAATCTGGTGCCTTTGAATTGTTAAAAAACAGACAAAGAAGTACATTTGTTTATATCTGACTTGACAGCAGTTCATAGGTTTTTTCAGCAAGTCGTCCAAGCCACTGCATTGCTTATTGAAAAGGGATTTAAGTTGCCACAAGCCTGTACCACAAGATGGAACTTTCACTCGAGGGCCGTCACAACTGTAATTAAATACTACAATGACTTATACAAAGTTTTAATGCAGTAATCAGTGAGGAATATTCTCACTGAGACTACGACCTATAAGTTACGCACGGGGACCGATTGAGTACATGGATGACCCGAATTTTGTGCACCTGTTGAGAGTTTACGAGGCATGCTTTGTTCACATTGGCCCTGCGTTTAAAGTTCTGCAGTCACTGGTTAATATTGCTATTGCCATAGTGAACTCCAACTCGCCATTGCAAATGTACAGAACTAAGGTGCGAGGCTTTTCTTGAAGAGTGTGTGCAAAATAGTCCCCAGTTGAATGAAAATATACACACATTTCAGTGACTCTCAAAAGACCATCAAAATGCTGACATACGAAATCATGACTGCCAAGTTCTTCAAGTGAAATCCACAGCTCTTGTTTGTAGAATTAGTGAATGAAAAGAAATTCATGGAATACAAGGAAGAATTTCTTGGAACAAAAATTTCGAAACTAATAAAGCAGTATCCTCTATCTTAATTCAGTCCGCTTGAAAATGAGCTCTTCAATATTTACGCAGATGAGCAAAAGCATTTATCACCACAAACTGTTCTGAAGTATTGGGCTTTAAATGACTTAGGCTCTGTCTATGAGGTGAGTAAGCTATTGCGTTTGGTAGTAACATATCCTGCTAGAACAACAGGTAGTGAGAGATCCATGAGCACACTCAGAAGGATTAAAACCTACTTAAGAAACTCGATGGCCAATCACCGTTTGTGCAACGTAAGCATTTTAGCTATAACAAAAAGGTTTTGGGAGAACTGCCCTCTGATGCCGCCTTTATTTAGGTCACTGACACGCTCACAACAAAGAGCCAACGGATGGATTTGGTGTATAAGGCAGTTTAGGCGAGTGTTCTTGTTTTCAATATAACCATTATATTAACATTGTTATTTGCTGTTTTTATTGTCAGTCTTAAACGTAATTTATAGGCGAAATATTCGATAAAATGTGTTACTGTCCACCTTCATCTTTTATTTCCAGCAGTAGCACTCACATTTTTTTATTTCACTCTACGCCACTGCAGTTTAGTAGACTTTTTGTGTTAATTTTCGCCTAGCCTTCATTTTTGCTAGACCTAGGGGATTCACACTGAAAAAGCGGAACACAGTGGTTCGCTCTGTCCCAAGATAGAAGTAGTTCACACCTACCTTTTGTCCTTCCAATCTACATATTTTATTCTGCATTGCTTAAGGAGTAGGGCTTCACATAATGCTAGCTACAGAATCATTAGTTTTGTTGCTTCAAGGGGTGAAAGGCTTATGTAACTGAGGTGTTAAGCTGTTGCATACTTTGGCAGTTCTGTCAAGAGAAGTCACGAGCAATTCAGCTTTTCAAGACGCCTTAAAGGCTTAAGGGGATGTTAAATATCAAATTGCCACTATTAATTTTGACCACACTGGAAAATCTATACATTATTTACTTGAAGTACTAGAAAAGTCATACTATAAATACGTCCAGGATATTACATATTTGTAAGCTTAAAGGAAATTGGCAAAACTCATACAGAATTTGCTTTTCACCAAATGTTTCAATAGAGCACAGATGCCCCTTAAGCCTCATTACTCTAGGGAGCCAAAAGTTTGTCTCCTGAAAGGGAAAATGTAGGTTTATGGAGTAAGCACACCTTTTCTTGGAAATACTACGCTAATAGCATTTAAAATACGCCAAATATGTTGTGACAATTCTCTTGAAGTATTCGAAATTTTGACTGTATATTTAGATTGGCAGTGTAATTATTTTCCTCTCCTACTTCATGTTATATGAAGAGTAGATTAAACAAATTTGGAGGGAACTAACAGCCAACGGTAACGTAAAAAATTTTCAAAACTCATAAACGTCTAAATTTACGGATTTTGGAACGAAAGTTAATTAAGCGTTACGTGGCGCAGGCTGTAGCGCTTATTACTCATATTTTAATGGTCGTGAGTTACCCCGGGTCACTAGGCGATTGCGTACGAAACGTAATTACATCCCCCGAATTTTCTGTCCCTCAATTTCACTCCACTTTTCACTTCACTGCTTTCACTTCTCTTTTCAGTTCATCTTCATCCTGCTTGTCTGCTTCATGGTTGTAAGCGACGGCGGGAGTCTCAGTGTTGCATGAAAGGTGAAAAAGATGCTCTCTGTAACCCTTCGTGCTTCGAATCAGGGGCAGTTTCACAGTCTTGGGCCACTTAGTGGGATATGCAAGCCTTCAGCTTGTATGAGCTTCCACCGGGGAGTCTGTGTGAAAACCGCATGGGCCGTGGCCTCTGCTGTCGTGTTTCCTAGTTATGGCCGCCCTTTCTCCTCTTACCTCAACCCTACCTTCGAGAGCCATGGGTACACAAAGCGAATTTAGTAATATGCACTGTTTGGAAGCATCTCTGTTTCTTATTGTCCTATGCGTCTAGAAAGGGGTGAGTGACCAATGGCAGATGTAATATCGGGTAAGAGGCGTCGCACTATAATGAGGGCATGCAAAGGTGGCGGTGGCGGTGGCGGTGGCGGTGGCGGTGGCGGTGGCGGTGGCGGTGACGGTGACGGTGACGGGGACGGGAAAGTGTAACATACCTGGCCTCGTAAGAAGGCCACGTTTTAATTTTCTTTAGATTTATCTCCAAATTATTAATGCCTAGTACGGAAAACGTTGCAAATGTTGCTTGAAATAGGCAGGATTTATCGAGTTAAACGAATCTGTGCTATCTCTGGTATAAGAAAAACTTTAACTTTATCCTTAGAATCGCAAAAACGCGCAAAGCTTTATAGTGAATATAATGTAATATTAAATTAAACAAATATAAAGACGTGTAATCCTCCTACAAATTTTCTCTATACCTATACTGAAATTAAAATTCGTATCCAAATAGCTTAAAACATGTTTGTATATTACATTGTATTGTAATACAGCTTCTGTTTTCAAATGAAAGGTTTTTTCTGATATATATGCAACAAATCGCCTTCCTTGTGTGGCATTAAAATTTAATTACATTTCTGTGAATTTGCGCGGTTTCTGAAATGTGTCGAACTGTGTTACCAGCTTACCATACACCAATAATCTGGCCACGTATAGCTTCTCATGTATACGGCATGCTGTGAATCAAGCGCCAGTTGTAGCTTAATGAGTAACGATTTACTGAACGACCAGAAAAAAATCAACACATCCCTTTCATGACGGCATGTCATTGGTTATGACTATGTCCAGCCAGTAGTATGAATACTGTTTTTGGAGAAGGGCAAGCTAGTAAGGGCTTGTTGAACAATCATGATACCCTTGTATCTTACTAAATTTGTTTTCTGTATAAAAGATCTTCAATAGGTGGGGGTGTTCACCCCTTCCGAACCTTGTCATACCTCGTACCTCAAGTGTACATCGCCCGACATGTTTTGGGCTTAAGCTTGTGTAATTTATTCCTGTATCTCTCCTTGCATTGGAACAGGCCAATCATTAAAGGCCGGTGAGATGCGCGCTCGTATGCGATGCAGGTTAGCTGGACGCAGAGTAGGAATGATGTCAGAAGTACAGCATGGCCATCAAATGTACGAACAACTACCACTGTAGAAACAAGAGTCGAAAACAACGTAACATAGCACTCCGCGAACTAGTGAAGCATTGCTTTGCAAGTGTTTGCGGCCGCAAGGTCAAGGTGTAGTATAACGCGACTGTTCTGTTTCTTCTTGCAGTGAGCTGCACACGGGGAGTGACAGTGTTCTTTCATGGTAAGACTGTACCTACCAGCAGTTGTTTACATGCGCGAGCCATAACAGTAAAGTCCATGTGCAGTGTACCTATGGAAGAACGTACACATCTGTGGCCTTTACTAATCATGCTTGAAACTGTCGCGGAAGTTCAACGTACATGGAGGCGTGATTTTGCTATACAGCCTCCAAAACAGTTGGCAATGAATGGCTTTTTCTGGGACGGGGGTCAGTTCAAGACTTATAGTACCATTTGTGATGTGCACAAGGGTAAATGGGGAAGAGCGCGTACAATTACAAATCCTGCATTTTCGGCAGTGTTTTTAGGAAAGTTTGTAATGTCACCTCAAAAGTTCGCTACACAATGTCCTGCTTAGGTAGGGTTTAGCAGTGCGAGGTGCGATGCTTTCTAAAAGACACTACCTACTAAGATTATTGCATATGTTAATTGAAGACAATCCTGATTATCGAACGAGGCTTTGTGTCTAGTTTCAGCAGATGAGGACGAAGGTTTGGTAACGAAGATTGTATGATCTGATGAGGCCAAACTGAAACATAACGCAACACTGAATCGATAGTTGTGTTTACTAGGCCTAAATATCCAAGTCGCAAGACAGTCAACCTACCAGGAGTGAATGCCTGGTGTAAACTACCATTTAGGAGTTTAATGAGATCCTTCTTGGAAGGTGCATTTCCTGGCGTCAAGTATCTAGAAATGCTAAGCACCACAGTTTAGTCGTTCACATATAGTTTATGATTTCAGCGATTTCTTCTGCCGACAAGACTGGATACTCGACGCTACCACCGATGGGTGCGGGCGTTGCTTGATGGGAGTCAGCAGGGACCCTGAATAGGGCGAAGAGATGCATTTCAATCCCAGAAAATTTACCAGAGTTAAAATCTTTGTACATTTTCTGTGGAAATCTTCAGGTATAGCGGCATCGTGGGAATACATCTTCGCTGTTGGCTCTTCATCAAGGAATTACAGGAGTATGTACAAAAATCCCCTGGGACACACTGCCAACTTTGTTCACGCAACCGTTCGCCGTTATGATGTGTGTCTGGTCGTTGAAGGCAACCATTTTGAGAACCAGAAGTAACTCGACAGATGGATTAAACCTGTGATTGCATAATTAAGTTCAGTGCTGACACACAGCAGATAGTTTGTTTTCGTCAAGGTAGTACAATATTTGAAGGACCTTGAACATTCTCATATCTTGTGTGGACTGAAAGATAACACGAAATGCATTTTCTTTTGGGAAAAAAAAAAACACTTGAGAGAGTAATGCCAGGCACATTAACATGACGTGATAGATCTCATATTGTGATACAAGTGCGTAAAGGGCTTGATAAATGAAAGAAACTCTAGACTGAACGGTCTTATTTCACGCCGTAAAATGCCGTAAAGGCATGACATCAGTTGCCTTGTGACGTCTTGATTGACAATACCCCACCCAATGAAAAAGATTCTTCATATTACTCATTGGGTATAACGTTGAAGAATCTTTGCAACGAGCTAGACTTCAATCGTAGAATGCAGAGTGAGAAAAAAGTAACTCCACGATCGGGTTTATATTGCAAGATTCCAAATGTGTTCACAAAGACAATAAAAATGCAGTAGTAAACTAAATAGAGATTCTCCGATATACCATTCAAGGCTATTTTGCGGGGATTATAATACTACCTTTCCTATTTAACGGGATGCCGCAAATATTCCGAATTCGAAGTTTTCAGATATACAAGTACAAGAACCTACACTGGCCTACTCCACCCTAAGCCATCAACTTGGGTCTTGCGTATACTATAATTTTCTTTACTTTAGCATTTTATCGAAATACTCTGAACACTTCTTTTACAAAACAGTTCTTGGATTTTTATGGTAGCACAATGGCGAAGCCATTCACAGAGAAAGATATCGGAAAGGAGCTATTTGGTTGAGTAATATATAAAGTCAAACAAAAATTCACGGGTTTCCACAACGGTTCTGCCGATTTCACTGCTATTCACCAGTATCGCTTCACATCACAGATTTTAATGACCAATATGTTTTTTAAAACAGATGTATTACATCTCGAAAATCTTGCATAACAATGGTCTTGTTAGTCGTCACATTCGGTGATTAGAATGCTTAGAATTTTATTAGAAAAGTAGCCCAATAGTGCTCGATTATGGTGTAGTCCGCAGTTAAAGTGAAACACACGTCGATTTGACGGAAGCTATTCATATCAAGGTTCCACTTCAGTGAAGGAGCTATGGCTGCTGCTTCACTTGTAGTGGGAAGTAATTGAGCAAATTTAATCGGATACATGTAATGATGACTTAGTGGTTTTACTAGTAATCCGTAATTTTTGCAAAATGTACGTTTTGTTTCGAATTTATTTCTGAAAATAAAACTGTACTAGTGGAATTTTAGTAAACGTGAAATTCCAGTAATCAATAAGTATCGAACTGAGCGTTCGGCAATGTACATCTGTACTTCCAACGTATCAGGACAATGTTGTCTGGAATATACACGCTGAAAACGCTGTACTAAGGCATAGCTATGTTGTGCATGCTTACAAGCAAACAAATGTGCTTGTATCAAATTGTGCCAGTCAACACACATCGATGAATTAAAGTTGCATCTGTGTTTAGAAAAGTGTGGTAAATAACTTATGAGTTAGCAGATACCTATTCCCTAAAGACGAAACAAGAAACAGGCGTAGATACCATAGGAAGGAAAGACTAGATTCTAACCTCTGCATCAGGTGTTTGTGCTAATCACTTCGACAAAAATGTTATAACTGGGAATAAAATCTGGAACCGTCCAGGTGGTACTATTACTGTTGGCTCTAAGATTCTAAAAAAAATTAAATTAAAAAGCCATTCCTCATTATGTTCCCAAATGTACCATCCTATTTAAATAGTGGTATAGCAATGGAAAGACAAAATCATGACTCGCAGAGACAGGTTATCAGGAAAATAAATGAACACAAATTACTAGAACTTTAAAAGGAAGATGCTGTTTCATATTTAAATCATTTTATAAAAGGCTAGAACCATTATAATTAGTAATACACAATGTGTGATTGGTGTGTGTAGTTTCAATTATCAGCATTTATTTTCATGTAGCCTCCACTTTTCAGTTCACTATGATTTCATCACACTTATCCAGTATTTTTTTAAAGTCAGATATCCAAATGGACACGTTTGTAACTCTAATGCCCAATGTTGTGTATACAGACAATTTGAGTCATCAAATATTTGAAGACAAGGGTGTTCCAAAGCATCTTGATTGTTGCAAATGTTGTATTAGACAATTTTACTAAGTGTGCGAATGACAAAACTGAACAAACCAACAAGGAATGGAAACTTCAGCTTCTAGGATATTAAGATGGGTTAATATGTTCTCTCTTTTAGCGATAAAGTATAACACAACTCAACAAGGCTTTGGGAACTGGGAAGGAAAGTAGTGGATTGTGTTAAAAATAATGTAGTGATTACATTGCTGGAAACAGAATGTTTCTATCACGTCACGGGAAAAAGTTATCGGTGTTTGTTGTTTCGCTGCACAGCAATCTCGCCCCGTCTGCAATTGCATGCATACGTACCATCTTTCACAGAGCAAATACCCAACTTCAGCAAGACCTGCGCGAAGGGTCACCTATTTCCCAGGCGTACTTGTATGGATGGTATGAGAATTACATATTCCATATGCTTTCCTTGGTGTTCAGACGGTAGCCATGGGCTCATCTCAAAGTTTTGAAAATCAGTGTTTCAGCAATCCTTCGACTTTAACGGGGAAATATTGCAAATTCAACTTCAGTGCAACTGTAGAAAACGCTTTCTTATTGTGCTTCCATTAAATTGCCAACTAGATATAAAAACGGTCCCAGGTTTGGGTCTTAGGCTTACAAACGTAAGCTTAAGCAACAACAATTATTCTTCCCAAAGTTCATAATATTTTCCTTTAAACATCCACATTCAAAGACATCTCTCTATAAACCTCCCAGACTATTAACTGTGAAAATATTTATTTCGCTCGTGCACTGTTAATGTTCTCATCAGTTACAATGGATATATGGAAACTATATCATCTTCGTGTTAGAACGTCTCGATAAGCAAGGCGCAACAAACGAAGATAATTATTTTAGAAATGTTTAGTAAACTCACCTTAATTGCATTCCTTTATCGTTAATTACGCAGTAGACGACGAAAATTCTACGCTAAGTGAGAATAAGCTGCAGAGTACTTATCGAAAGCAAATGAATTTAATATATTACACATAGGAAAGGATTAATAGTGTGAAATGATGTTTTAATGGCCATAAAATGCATTGTCATAAGATCTGGCGTTCAGCGGGTAAAGTAATTAATGATACATTAAATGGAGCACAATGCGGATATAGATTACTTGAGCATGAAGCAACCTTTGGACCAAGTAGAGTTGCCATTCTGTTTATTTCCAAGCACTACAGAATGTTGCCAAGTCCTGATTAACTCAATTTCTACATGTGTGTCTTTATCCTGGTGTTACATTCCTGATAAAAAGCCATAGAGAATTAAAGGCGTTTGTTAATTTTGTGTTTCATAAAATAAGCATGCAGGAAGCAAGGATCGAACCGCGACAAGTTAGCAGTTCTGAATTCTGCGTAGTGCGACTCAACCATCTCGGTTATTCGTCACTTAGGGCATTCGTACTATATTCATATGGTATTAAGTTTAACTGTTACTAACTTGGCAGCAAGTTTCATTGCAACGCGGAAAGCGCTTAGCAACGTTAGAAATGGTTTAAAATTGTCGTTTTGTTTCTAGGTGCTCGTTTACATTTATTTAGAGGATAGAAAAAAGAATACTTCCAGAACAAAAACGAATACCGCAGTGTTCAGTGTGGCATATTTAATTGCTTTTATTGATGACAAACAAATACAAATGAAATAATTAAAACGATGTAGGCAATAGTTATTGCAAGTGCCCGTTATTAGACATTAATTTAAAATAACGTGCCTCGGTTTCAGGTTTAAACGTGACAGTGGATTGAATACATGGTGATTTACAGCTAGCAGTGATGCTCTAAACTTAAGATATGATGTATAAAAAGGTATTATAGTTTTGTACCTACAGTAACCGCCATGCCTGTAGGGTGATCACAATTCCACATTTTTCGGCACAATCCTGAATAATTTTCTGTGTTTGATTATATTTTCCCGTACAGGAAGGAATTTTTAACACAATGTGTTCCATCCCACCCCTTTATTCGTGTTATTTATATTTCTTAAGGTTAATACCGAGGGAGGTGGCACCGCGGCAACGTGTGCAACTCACATTCGGTAGGTCCGGAGTCTGATCCCCGGCGACCGCGCACTCTTGACGTGGGTTTCTTCCGTGGTTTCTCCTTGTCATTTAGCCGAATGCTGGGGTGCTTAATTTCGTGCCACGGATTCCGTTCCATAATTTCCGTATCATTTTCAGTTGTGCTTTCATGGTGTATGGCGGTGTCGGACAAATGGCGTGGATGCTTGCGCATGGTAACGACTGTCCTCGGCACTAGGTGGTGTTGAGCGGTCGCTGTCCTCTTGGGGTGGGACGCCTATACGACACCAGACCCGCACGGTGGTGGCTATTCGGTGGGCTTGGCGCCGTAATGAAGAGATCTCAGCACTTATTAATGACTTCTGCACGTCTCTGTAGTCCACCTGCCTGCTACCCAGTGGCATCCTGCGGTTACTTCACTATATCCCTTCCTCCTTAGTGGTGTTAGCCGCAATATACCTGCGTGGAGTTCGCAGTCCCCGAGGTGTCCCCCGTCTTGTATACCCTTTATCCTTTTAAGGGTAACAGGACGTAAAATTTCTGAATCATGCGGTTTTTATCGGTTTTTGAAATCTTGTCACATGTATACCATAATTACCGTAATATTTGAATTTCATGTGAATATATTTAATAGTTTTCAGCTTGTTTCAGAAACGCACTTTAAACCTTTAAACATAACTTCCATAACAGCATATTCTCAGTAATGAAATTGATTAGTTCATATAAATGTCATATAAGCAATTTAAAAGTGCAGCAAAAACCACACTCCAACTTCTTAAATTCGTTCTCTCGAAGTCTCTGGTAACAATTTGAACAAGGTGGGTTACAGAATATGTACATGTTATGGATCACGTTTAATACACAAAGGTGTAACAAAAATCTAAACCGAGTAAAAGGCATTAGAAATAAATATTCTTTCAGAACGGGTGCTCTTTGGCATTTAAATGGTTGATGTGTTGAAACCTTAAAGGGCTCTGAGAAGAAAATCCATAGTATCTAATTGAGGCTAAGTGTTCAAAATAGTTTCTGGATATAAAAATTAATTTTTGAATACTTCTGAAAATCTTGTCCAAATATCAACAAAGGGTAACTTTAAGCCAGTTTTCCATCGGTTTCGCATTAGCGAACTGTAACCTCATTTATGTTATGTGAGAATGGCAGATTGACGAAAATCAGGATAATCCGTATACTCAAATGGAACGAACACACTAATGCAAAATACACGTAGTAGAGTTACTTCTCGTGTATCGTGCCGTGTGAAGTGTCTCTCGTCATCGTTTTGAAACAAAAGTCTCCGGTTCCCTTCAGATTTTTCTTCCAGTTGGATACACTTGATATAACAATTCCTAATTCAGGAGCAATGTATTTCAGGAGTCTCTTTGTAGTTCTCTCAAGTGCATCCAACTTTGTATCCATAAACCCAATCAATTTCTCCCTATTTGTTGCTATTGCATGTACATGAACCACTGAGAATTCCGTAGTAATTTTCCCAACAACAAAAGGGTTTTACTTGGTACTCGTAATGGATGAAGACTGATTAGTCATCATTAACAAAACAGTTAAAATAACATTCTTTACTTTTTAAGTTTGCCTAATGATTAGTTATAATTAACTGTAATATCGCGTGTAATTTCTGGTATTAAACATTAGCAGTAACTTCTAAATTGGAGATAAATGCTGTTTGTAGTCGCTGTATTCTTGTATTCAATTTATAATTCTAAAAAATACTAAATCCACGAAGTCCTCGAATCTTAAGACAGGGATAAAAAACTTAAAAGTAATCGCAGTGTGCTAAAATGTTTCTCACATTCCGTATTCCAACAGAGTGTGCTGTATTACCCCTCAAGAAATTCTAACAAGAACTAACGATCATAATGGTAACCAGGAAGTCTTTAAGAAGGATAGGTCACAAAAACACTGGCGTCAAGATATACAATGTAATCATCTGTAATTTTCTGTGATAATTCCACAGAGAGATATAAGAACCGATACTGGAATTATTGATCGGTAAAATTAGTAACTTTATAGTGAAATCTATCTCTCTATTCTTTCCACAATTACAACTGAGCTTATATCTCCATCGAGTAATATTCACCTCATATAAATATTTTCTGTTCTAGATTCAGTTCTCCAATGATGACCCCAAATCTTTACACACTATATTTTGTGGTCGCAAGCTAAGTCAAATATTTTAGTTCTTTCCAATCGTCTAACTTGGTACTTAGTTAATACCTTCACCATTTCGATATTCACTTGTTTTTGAACTATGTCCTGAAGTTTTTAGCTGCCTTTCGTACTTCTTCTCCGACCGTATTAATCCTGAGGTCTTCGTGTAAATTAGCATTGCGTACATATGTATCATGGCGCATTTAGTGCTGCTCTTGAAACTTCATTTTGAAACATTTGTATCGTGTTATGTTCGTCTTCTTCACACAACCCCAAAGCTGTATTCAAAAAGTCCATGCTGGTTTCAGCACTTGATTATAAACCAGTAGCTTCGTATGAGCATCGTTTTCAGTTTTTTCCAGTAAGTCAATAAAGTTTCTTAAATTGAATGCTCGAATCTCTTATTTTCTTTTCAATATGTTTCTTCAAATTTAACTTTGAATCTGAAAACATGCCCAAATACTTCACTGTTCGAGCTTGAGAAACTGTGTGATTTCTTATTTTAGCTGGTTGTGTCTTTATTTTGTTATTCATAAAATTAATATGTACAGATTTAGTTTCATTTAGCTTAACACGCCATTTCTTTGTCTAGTTGCTGACTTTATTTACACCTTTTTGTGGTTTGTTTGTAGACTCCTCTGTTGTGTCTTCCACTGTTATTATTGCCGGTAGCTATTTCTTCGTTTGGGATATATCTAGTATATAGTAGGTACAAAAATATATTCGTTAAATTAGTGTGTTCTTTACCCTCCTTTACTGTGAAGTGTCTCCCTTTCATGTAAGAGTTTAGTATTTGACAAAAGTGACCAGGTTAGTCGTGCTGAATCTTACATATTGGTCCCATATTACAAACTTCGTCAAATTCTTCAACCACATCTAAAAATATACCGGAACGGATTTTCTTTTCCTCAAATGATATTTCTATTACATCAACAATGCGATGTATTTAATCCATAGTAGAATATTTCCTTCTAAAACCAAACTGATGCTCAGGAGCTAGTTTACATTCTTGAATTACAGGTTTTAATTGCTTGTACAGTACTTTTAAAAATATCTTAAAGAGCTGTGATAAAAATGAAATTGCTCTGTACGACTATTTTTCACTGGGTTTTTACCAGGCTTGAGAATTACCACTTCTGTTACCTTTATATGGCTTAGGACATGTTTAAGTTTAAATGCAGCATTAATCAAGTGGCTTTTACTGGTATCTAAATACCCATAATGTGATTAGATTATACCCTGGAGCTTTTGTTTTTGCATTTACATTAGGTTTAATTTCATGTCTTAATTCTCTGAGCGTCGCTCGCTTTGTCCTGCCTTTCCCTTACTGAGGTTAGCGTCCTATTCTACTGATTCTCTAGGTAGTAGCTGAAATGTCTGTTCCAGGTAATCGGCAAAGAAATTTGCCTTTTCCTTGTCACTTCTTCGTCATCAGAAGTATACCGAAATAAAATGCTTCAAAATATACCCCTAGTGCCAACCTCTACAGAACTGTTGAATATCTACCCCAATTCTAACGAGCCGAGGTTGAAAAGAATAGGTTACCAAACGGCAAACACAATGCAGAGCCAATTTGGTTTACGCTTCTGTATTTTCTCTGAATCTTTCTGGGCACATACGTATCCTCTTCTTGACATCCTATGCAAGTGACAATTTTGCTGGCAGCTAATAACACTAATATATTGTACACATTGAAAATAAATGTTAGTGTGCTAAAGTCATTGTGATAGTTTTCAGATTCAAAGTTAAATTTGAAGAAACATATTGAAAAGAAAATAAGAGATTCGAGCATTCAATATAACAAACTTTATTGACTTACTCGAAAAAACTGAAAACGATGCTCATACCAAGCTACTGGTTCATAATCAAGTGCTGAAACCAGCATGGACTTTTTGAATACAGCTTTGGGGTTGTGTGAAGAAGATGAACATAACACAATACAAATGTTTCAAAATGAAGTTTCAAGAGCAGCACTAAATGCGCCATGATACATATGTACGCAATGCTAATTTACACGAAGACCTCAGGATTAATACGGTCGGAGAAGAAGTACGAAAGGCAGCTAAAACTTCAGGACATAGTTAAAAAACAAGTGAATATCGAAATGGTGAAGGTATTAAATAAGTACCAAGTTAGACGATTGGAAGGAACTAAAATATTTGACTTAGCTTGCGACCACAAAATATAGCGTGTAAAGATTTGGGGTCATCATTGGAGAACTGAATCTAGAACAGAAAATATTTATATGAGGTGAATATTACTAGATAGAGATATAAGCTCAGTTGCAATTGTGGAAAGAATAGAGAAAGTTTTTTATCCCCGTCTTAAGATTCGAGGACTTACTATTTTTAGAATAAAGAAATCTCAGTGCCATAGCCGGGATTTGAACCTCGGATCCTGGCAATGGCATTGAATTTTCAGTCTTGATTCCACCCCTTAAATATTGCCCAAACACGTTTTGTGTGTTTAAAAACACCAGCAGTAAATTTGTTGGCATATACAAATAATAATTAATGAATATGTTTAATATGCACGTACTTTTATTTCAAAGTTTAATATTTCCTCAGTTTCATTGCAATGAAACCCGATGCAGAAGTTAACATTTCACTTTACAGGAAGGGTTTTAAATTTTTGCTTTCATTGATTTTAAGTATACCGCAGGCCACACAGTAAAAGACAATATATAAACAATTTCATAAGTATTTTTCAGCATAGGACATTTTAAAATCCGACCTGTCAGTTCTCCTGATCTTGTTAGTCCATCTTCAATATTTAATCTTTGACCAGGAACAAAGCACTAGAGATGCTGCCTATTAATACAATAAGATTGCAAGAACTAGAAAAGGGGTTAGTCCTATAGAAGTGTTTTACGGTGATTGATTAGCGGCAGCCCATAGTGCCTAAAGACAGCGCTCGGTTATACACAGTACTTGGCGGTCGCCGCAAGGGAATTTTCCACTTACCATTTCATAGCAACTTAAGCTTCTCATTGTTATTACGGTAACAGTTATTTAAAACAGTACATTTTTGCTACGTCAGAGACTAGCATATATAATACTTCAATACTTAATTTCTCTTGCTAAGATTCAGAAAAATTTTAATTCTTCGTCTTCAAACAGTTGGCAACTTGATTAAAATAGCCCATTTATTAAGATTATTAACCAATGTAACTGGTACTCTCTCCTCTCACCACCACCTAGGCATATCGTGAGAAAACTGTCCCATTATTCGCCACTGTAGCAGCCGGCAGCAGAACAGTAATAAAATACTGATATATTGGAGTTAGTATCAAAAGTGTCGTATATTGGGATAGACGGTATAACTTCTATTTTTCACGATTCAGGAATAATGGGAAATTGAACACTTATTTACTGCATCTCCTGAGATGCTTATCGCTTAATTTATTTTATTTGCTACCAATTACTACATATATTATAATAAAACTAGGTTCTCTAAAATAAGTTACTTGACTATGTAATCAATTCCCGATGACGTTTCGTTTTTTACTATTTTGGAAAGCTTGATAAATTCACCTTCCGCAGTAGGATAAATAAATATACAAGACAAGTATTGTAGCAATTTTGCAACTTATTAGATATATCAGTGGCAATGTTAATACCAATGTTTGTAAAGTAATAGTTGAATTCTTCATAGATTATCACGTTTTTACTCCATCAATAAACCTTAGACCAAATAAAATTATAGCATCTGAATATAACCTAGTTATTTTTATCACTATTTGTAATGTAATATCCAGGCATAGGAATTATTAAGCAGTGTACTTCAAGTTATCTGTAGACTAACCACAAGTCAAACACAAATAATTTAAACAACAGCGACTTAGGGTCTCCGAAATAGGCAAACATGGTATTGCTGAATGCTTCTACAACCGCTAGCCGACTGTAGGAAGGGTGGGGGCGATTTGTTACCTACCCACCTGTCTATGGTGCAGTAAATTAAACTCTTTCGTTTCGTATAGGTTTTAATGGCTAAAAATTCCTTGGTCTGGGCCCTACCCACATTCTTCTTGAATTCTAGACTTAAATTCTTAAAGTTCTGAATAGAAAACCGAAGAATAAGACGTGCTTTCACGGGCAAACCTGTATGAATACCGGAACGCAGTTGTATTATGAAGTTTAACTGATGTTTTGAAATGTGTCTCATTATCTACGATCGTAAACAGTTCTGCCCAGATAAGTAAAAGGCGCTGTCGACATATCCAGTTGCAATCTTTTCATAAACGGAATGTTAGAAAATAAAAAAAAAAAAAAAAAAAAAAAAAAAAAAAAAAAAAAAAACATTTGAACTTCTTACTTCACTTCTCCTGGTGTTGCACTTTTAATATTTCCTCAAACTGCGAGCCCTTACAGCTTTAATTAATAGTAAAGAAAACATAAAGCAATGAAGAGATGCAAGTAAGGTTAAAGTGAATGTTCTCTGTGGAACATTCACAGGTTGCTGCGATACATTGGATCTTCCCTTTCCCTTGATTGCATCAATAAACTCCAGGTTTTGTTTTTATTCAGGTTGCCTTCAATTATACCAGACTTATTGACGGCTAAGACTAATGATTTTATAAATAATAGGAGATAGATAAATTATGACAAATAAGTTCTGAACGTCAGAATAAATGCATAATAATGTAAGAAACACACGCTTTAGTTTTGTGAGAATCGAGATCATCAGCCAGTTCCGTGATGAGGAAAATAAATTTAACCCACTGTAGCTAAGATAATTAGTTCTAGTGAAACCATGTGGAGAAGAAAATTAGGAGTACCTGGAAATCAGGTGGTCGTGCCATAGCCGAGTGGTTAGACCATTCGCTTCTCACCAAAGTGGCCCGGGTTTGATCTCAGGCAACTGCATGTGGGATTCGTGGCGGACGAAGCGGCGCTGGGGCGGGTTTCCTCCGGGTTCTCCGGTTTCACCCGCCATCTCATTCCACCGGTGCTCCATCTTCATACCATGTATCATCAGTGTCACCACCTGCGGTGCCGTAGTAGTAAAAGCGGGCGTTAAACACTATAAAAAGAATCCGGTATGTTCATAAGGCAGTACGCGAGGGAATGCATGTAGGCAAATTAAAAAACTTAGAAGGGTAAAAGAGTTCTTAGTATTTAGCAAGTCACTGAGTGAAAACTGTTTCCTGTGCAGATGGGAAGTTTCAAACCTGAAATGTAATTTAGGAACTTCGGTAGGAATTCAGGTTGTAGGCCTAACATAAGTTTACACAACAGCGCGTATTTATACATTTTGTCTTTTCCTTCGCGTTTTACGATCTGACAGAAGTGTTTACTTTGATCTATATCGGCAGTCTACAGCGCCTAAAGACCACACTCGGGTATACATACCTGGTGGTCCCCGCGAGGGAACCATTCGCTTAGCATTTCAGTTACTCACAGAACTTACGCTTCTCTTATTATTACAGAAACGGTCATTTTAAACCGCGAAATACTGATACGCCAGAACTTAGAAGATATAATACTGTAACAAATGAAGAAAACACCAGTTACTGCTATTCACACTTTATTGCCTTCTAGTCAGTTCGCGTAGTGCTAACGTTACATTTCGATTACTTTTGTACAAGCTCAGAGCAACAAAACAACTGCCGAATCACAAATAAGAACTGTCAGATTAGACTCGCACTGAACTGCTCGTCGGCACGATTCCTGAACGCTTCGAATACGTCTTTTTCCCTGCTGCCCGGTGCTTTGCAGCGACTTATATAGGTCCTTAGACAGAGGAAAAGTTCTGGAGGTAGAATATTCGGGAGTGCCTGTGGCGGAACGGTCCAGAAACCGCACCGCCATGTAATAGCTATTGTCTCGTACGCTCCTATTGTTGTCGGCGGCCTGTGGCGGAACGGTCCAGAAACCGCACCGCCATGTAATAGCTATTGTCTCGTACGCTCCTATTGTTGTCGGCGGCAGGTCGTTAGGCCAGGCAGGCGAATGGCTGGGTCCCCCCTCCCCAGTGTAGGCAATCAGATGCGGCGGGCGCGGTGACAATACTTTAGCAGTTAGAGCTTCTCGTGCTGAGGGTCAAATAACTAATACTACATTCTCAAACAATCGACAACTCGCTTCAAATAGATCATTAGTATCTTACATTAAATTTATCGATCAACTTAACTGCTGTTGTTTATCCTCAAACCCACCCATGAATACCCAGAGAAGAGTATTCAATAGTTCATCACTGGAGCAGTTAGCAGCGTATTCACGAAGTCCCAGATATTGGAGACCGCGTGAAAGGTGAAGGAACATCTATGCCACTGTTCTGGGTATTCATAAGCTATATGCCCTATTAGTGCTTTCATGTTTCTTACAATATTTGTCTCTAAATTTTAGTTTTCTAACGCCTACACTACCATTCAAAGGTTTTCGATCACGTATGAAAAACACTAGATATTTTATTTCAATGCAAAATCACATGGTAAGAACTGAATTGACGAACCGAATATATATTTTCTCTCTCTCTATCGTTAAGTAAAACTCAATATGGCATAAAATTTATCGTCTTCAAGTTATCCGCCCTTTGCACTCAGAATAGCTGCACAAACGCTTGGGATTCTGAGATACGATTTTGTAGTGTTTTGTGCACATATTACAGTCCAACACATCTGTAAATAATTCCATAGATCTTCAACATTAGATGGCCTCAAGTTTTCTAATCTCTGTCAAGTTCATCTCATGAGTTCAATGTGATTTAAGTCAGGAGACTGTGTGATTTAAGTCAGGAGACTGGCTTGGCCAAATTCTTCTGTTTCCCACGCTTCCCTTTTATAATGATTCACAGAGGTATTTTAGACGTGGCGAATGGCCGATAGCTGCACAGTAGCTTATGGTCGAGCCCACTTTTGCATTTGTAATACCATAGGTGTCGGTTTAGTATTTCTCCAACTTCCGTGCAGTAAACATCGGTAGCAGTACGCGATTAAGCACATGCCCGATCGCATTATCAACAGGGTCTTATTTATTTCGAAGAAGGAAACAGACGTTATCCCCACCATCAGTTTGAATGACGTCATCCGTGCAGACCCTAGCAAGGTCATTCGCCACGTCTAAAATACCTCTGTACTCTCTGCACAAGTTAGAGGTATGTTTGGGATCATTGTCCTGATGCAGAACAAACCCACGACCAATAAGTCTCTTGCCAGATGGAACTACTTTTTTGATCAGTATCATGTGATATCATTCCTTCTTTAATGCCGCATTAATTCTCAGTAGATCACCGACTTATCAGCTGTAAAACAGCCTCACACCATGACCGACCCTGCACCATGCTTCACCGTTGGCGTCACTCACCGACTCTTCGTGCGTTCTCCACGATCAAAAATTCGACGATGGCTTCCAAATACTTCAAACTGAGATTCGTCCAAGAATAATACCTTGGGCCATTGCTGCAGTCTGCAGCTTTTGTATTGCTGTGGCCTTTACAATGTTTTCACCTTACTTTGTAAGCGTAATTAGGATGTTTGGACTCTATGCACTCCTTTAGGCTTATTCACTGCAGTATTCAGACAGATTAGAGTTGCTCGCATACTATTTACTTCCTCGAGAATTTAGGGCGGAGTACGAATCCACTGACTTTTACTCTGTACAATAAAAAAATAAAAATAAAAATAAAAATAAAAATAAAAATAAAAATAAAAATAAAAATATAAAAATAAAAATCTGCATACTGGACCCCGGCACCTAATTTCTTAAACCGGGGTCAATATTCAGATCTTTATCATTTTATTACAAATATAAAACAAATATACACTTTACAAAATTTACAGATTAACAAAATAAAATAAAAATAAAATAATTTAAAACACAACATTTTAACATCCTAAAACCACACCTCTTCTAACTAAAATTAAGAAAAAAAAAACCAATAAATTACCAAAATAAAATCTAAAAATTTCCATCTCATCCCTAATCATACCCATTCAAAACTTTTATAAATTTAATAAAAAATCTATAAAAATTTTAAAAAATCACCTCTTTAAACACAAGCTCTTATAAATTATAAAATAACTTATAAGAACCTTAACTTTCAAAATCAAAATTTATAAAAAAAACAAAAAAATTTAAATAAAATATTACTAATATCCAATAATAAAATAAATAACTGGTAACCAGTTACTACTAAATCTACAAATATAAAAAATCCATAACAAAACAAAATATGACCGCCGGAATCCGGCGGCCATCTTGGTACTGGTACCCAGCACCAAAACTCCTTTACTCCACACTACAACTCAATTACACTCATGCATAATTATATAATAAACAATAATCAAAGTAACTATTGAACATAATCAAATTACACATTTAAAAATATACACATAAACATCATACAACACAAACATTACAACATTCAAAATCTTCAGAACCTCAATTAAATAACTCAAAAATACAAATTATCTTCAGACCTCCAAAATAAACAACAAATCCTTCAAATTTCTTAATCTCAGACCTCCAAAATAAACAACAAATCCTTCAAATTTCTTAATCTACTAAAGCTTTAAAACATTTGAATTTATTTAATAAAATAAAATATTGTATTAAATTTAAATCAAATATTAAAATTTCAAATTCAGATTTATATATTAAATATTACAAAAAATTTTTGATCCCTAAATTTAGAAAGCATTTGAAACTATTTAAACTCTATACTACAACACAAATACACTCGTACATAATTATATAAAATGGGAGACATAATAATCAAAATGACAATTAAATATAAACAAAATTGCACATATTTAAGATAATACACTAAAACATCATCTAACATAAAAATACAACATTTAAACATTTTCAAAACCTCATTTTCATAAAAATTTCAAACATTTCTTTATTGTCAGTATTTATATCTTATTGGTCATCTTGTGTATCAGATAAACCAATATCAATATTATTTCTGTGCTGTTGATTTTGTATCCTCTCGGATCGTCTTATTAATGGGTCCTGATGTTGAATATTTATTTGCCTTGGCAGAGTTTTGGTCTCGATGGCAGATTTGCTGATGGTATTAGCCATTGTCTCTAGGTGGTGGAGTAAGTCCTTATCCCTTACGATGTTGCAGATTTGGTGTCCTTGTAATGGTGTCCGATGTTCTTCTGTCAGGTGTGCATATTTTGGACATTCAAAGAAAACATGTTCAGGAGTGTCTTGGATGTTGCATATATCACATATATCGGTTAATTGTTTATTAATCTTTAGCCAGTAGGTTCCATACGGGCCGTGCCCGGTTAGGAAATGTATTGTACCTTTTGTATAATTAAAACTTTTATACTTCTTTTGTAATCTTTCTCTAATGTTACCGAAAATTGAGTAAGTTCTCCTGCCTTCTTCTATTAAATCCCACTCTTCTTGCCAGATTTGTAATAGTTTATTTTTGACGTCTCGTTTCTTGTAATAAAAACCATCCATTATTTCAAAAACTTTTCCTTGATCTCCTTTTTTCATCCAAATTTACTCTGTACACATACGAATTGATATTTCTTGTATAATGCTACTTGGAGTCCTCCAGATGGAGAAACACTTGCATTGGCAACAATTAGTTTGAAGCGCTGAAATGTAAACACCGCTGTAGATAGATACACCAACGTTTTGCTATTGTACTACTAGAAGAATCTTTCGGATACAGAGCTACAATACTAGTACTTTTTCAGTTACAATCTCTTGATTACATTCCATAAACGCGTAATACAGTATGAACCTGATCAGGTATACAAACACACTACTAAATACACACAATGTACTGTAAAATATGGCGAACTGACAACTGAAGGAATGAAGCCCATTCGGATGGAAATATCTCGTACAGAGCCGTGTCAGTGTAGTTATGGATATTCATTAGCAGGGCTAAGAAGTTGACTTAAAACTCTGCAAAAAATGACGTATTAAAGCTCTTTAAATTTAATAAAAGTGACATTAAATGTTTAAAAATGGCTAATGTAATAACGATACTGCACCTCACCAATGACGCCTGTAGTGGGCAGAGGTGGGGGACGCAGCGGCTGGGCGGTAGGCCTTGGCCCTTGTGGGCTGTCGCGCCGGGGTTTAGTTAGTTTAGTAATGTAATAACGATGATGGTAAATTTATCCAGCCATGCGTATCAAGGGAATTTGAAATTTCTTGACATATCCCTTATTCAGCATTACAATAAGAAACGTCACCATTCGTAAAGTTTTGGCTTTGAGGGATCTCCATTTGTATTGAACATTCATTTACATTATAAATCTCCTCTCTGCATCAACTGAGATCATGGACGCATACTTGAAATTACCGAGGTCCCGTTGTGAAAATCTTCCAAAATGCTGGAAAAATGTTTCACCTTGCAGCACTTTTTCGATTTTTCGAACGGACTGGTACCCAATGTTCTTTTCCAATAGTTTTTATTTTGTAGTGACTTCTTGTCCAATTTGTCTTAGATAGTAGCAAATTTTCTTTGCCGTCTTAGATCATTTGAGAAGCAGAGGGTATACTTGATTCTCTTTTCTCTAGCCATTATATTGTTTGTGCCAAAATTGAAAAGTTACCACTGATATATGCCAAGCTTCCCCTAATTGGAGTATCAGCCAGAAAGTGTTGAGAAACCGCTATGGATGCAGCATTTTCTCTATTCAGAGCTGTCAACCATCGACTTCACTAGTTGGAAATTTTCGAAATAAGTACATGCTCTGATTCATGTGCCCCAGCGTGTTTCTTACAATTTGTTGGGCTACTCCTACGTTATGATGCTTTTTGACACTATATTTTGATTTTAGTTGTAGGGTAGTTTATATCTCCTACGTAGAACAACCCAAACTTGAGGATAGCCGGATTATCCACATTTGTATTATATGCGTTAAGTTTGTACCCATTTGCAATTTTAATTTAATCATGCTGTGAGTTTATTAAGCTTTTCTGGCACTTCGCCTTTGTATTTTTGAGCGCAGAGGTGCAACAAAACTCACAAAACAGCCTCTGCTTCCTCCCAGTCACTCACTAAATATCGAAAAGTACGATTAACCGTAGAATGGAATTCTATTACTTGCTCGTAGAAAACACTGTAGTAACTTGCAATGTTCGTCACATAACACACTCACTGACTCACTGACCCACTGACTCACTGACTGACTGACTGACTCACTCACTCACTCACTCGGTATATATAGCCGCAGAAGCTGTTAGAGAGTTCACATGAGGAGGGGAAAGGAATATTCAGAAGTATCTCGTTATATCTCGAAGGTGTTCCTGAAATTTACTTTGGGGCTAGCTCGTCCCATTGTAGCTCTCGTTACAATATGTAAAATATGTTACAATATAAGGACGTCCACTGCTGGTTCTTTTGTAGACAGAGATGGTTACAGCTCCACTTCTGTGTTTGTATATGAAGAATACAAATAAAGTGAACAAGTGTTGGATCTCAAAAACACATCCCTTTGCCACCATTGTCAATATTTGTTACTTCAAAGTATTTTAAATAATGAATATGAGTACAGTATCACAGATAATGAGGTAAAAAAAAAAAAAAAAAAAAAAAAAAAAAAAAAAAAAAAAAAAAACAACAACATAAGGATCTCTTGTTTCAAAGAAAAAGGCAAGCAATGAAATCCATTTTTATTGTTGTATAACATACTATGTACTCCGTTGATGCACAGTATCGTAGCATATTGAAAGTGGCCTATGACGTGCAAATATTGCATGATGGCTGGTCCTAGTTGCCCCCTGTCTTTCTAAGCTACTAATGGAAGTGTCTGGAGTGGTACGAAAAGCAATACATTAGCCCAAATGAACAATGTGTACTAAATCGGTTTCTGCCACAAAGGGCTTCACAAAGGAATTTTGAGATGAATATGTCTTTTCAACCGTAATTTTGGTTAATCCACAATCCTCACGCAGCGATTCTCTATAGCAGTGCTCCGTTTGTCGTCTAATTAACGCACGTTTCATTAATGCCAGAGTGCTGCGGATGTATTCTAAAGTGTCGAAGACATATATACGAGAATTCACAGTACTTTACATATTCTGGGTATATACATATATGACGAAATACCTTTTGTTCTTTGATTTAAGTGATTCACCACCGATTTAAAGTACGAAATAGGAATGGAACAATGTGGGGAAAAAAGTTTATTTCAAACACTAAGTATTCGTCGCAGTAAATACTCTTGAATTCCTCTAAAACAAAACTACACACGCGCGCACACACACACACTATCAAAAAGTGACTGGGCACCCATGGATGTAGTTCATTTAGCATGTAATCTGACTGTTGTGGCCTCTATGTATTGAGAACGAAATGGTGCGTGGTGCAGAGCTATCAGACTTTGATAAGGGCGTAATTGTGGGCTGCCACCTCAGTGGGCTGTCTAGCAGGGCAATAGCCGCTAAGTTAAATAGGCCCAAATGAACAGTAGCGTTCGTCCTACGTCAGTGGAAGGTCGATTGGACATTGTGTACAATGGTGAACGTTCAGGACGATTCAAAATTCTGACCAACAGAGATCATAGAACCCTAAGTGGTGTTTGGACCATCGCAACTGGACACTGAAGCAATGGAAATCGGTTCTATGGAGTGATGAGTCTAGATTCACATTATTTCGGTCTGATGGACGTGTATGGGTGTGGCGGCTACCCTGGGAAAGGCTTTTACCAGAGTGCCTACCAGGACATTTGGTGGTGGTGGATTGATGGTTTGCGGGTGTTTTTCGTTCTATGGTGTGGGACCATTGGTGGTTGTTCGTGGCACACTAAACTCAACTGTACAATTCTGGACAACGAAATGCTCCCCGCACTGTGGCGTTTTTATGGAATGGACCCTTGTTACTTCCAGAGTGACAATACTAGGTGCCAGGTTTCGACAGCTATTGTGCAGTGATACTGCAGACAATAATGTTCAACGGTTGGACTGGCCTGCACAGAGTCCTGACCTCAATCCCAATGAGCATCTTTTGGCCAACTTCCTGTGGCCGACTGACTGATTTGTTGCAAGAGAAATGGCGACGCATCCCAGTGGAAGTCGTACACAAGCTAGTGGAGAGCAGGGTGGCTGCTGTTACAGCAGCAAGAGGTGGTGTCAAGAGTCTCTGAAGGGGCAGAAATAGCCACACAAACATTTCATACCAATGCCCAAATATCTTTTTGTAGATAGTTATATAGACAGTTTTTCACATACAGGGTTCTGAAACTGTAACCTGTGTTATTGATATGTTTTCGTTACTACGTACATTTTTTCGCACATTATGACTTTGTAAGTGATCTAAAGTGGACAATGTTAAAAATTATGCACAAACTTATAAGAAAATAATTTCTTAAATACACATTATTGTGACATAATTATGTTAACGTATGACTGGATTTGCTTAGACAATCACAGCTGAAAGTATAGTGACCAACACGGGTAGCCATGGCTGTTTAGGCACGGTCCTGAGCACGGGGAGCCTGTGGTGTATTTCCGTCTTCTCTCACTGTTTCTCCAGGTTTTTCTCAGTCCTCATACCTGGTCAGGGAGGTACCATAAGCTTGGGCGTAGAACGTTTCCCACCCACGTTATCTTTCCCAATTATCGTTTCATTTTATGTATCAGTATTGTCACCACCTGTGGTGCCGTATGTAGTTGAACCTGGCGTTAAACACCGTTAAAACAAAATGAAAGTTTTGGAGAACACTTAAAAACACTACTAGCCACATTAATGGAGGAAAAAAAAAGCTCTAACTTTAATATAGTATACCCACAAATGATTACAACCATAATTACTTAAGTTTGAAGCATATTCTACGACAGAGGCATATAATGACATACAACACGCTGCAATAATAATCTATGTAGTATTACTTTTTGTTTTCCAAGGTCACCTTATTCTTTTCATTGTGCACTATTATGATTGATAATGGCAAAGTAACGTAGAAATCGTTGAAAGATGGGCGCTCAGAGCAATAATACGAGTACTAAATCTTAGTTCATTCAATAAAAGGTTTAAGTAAATCTAGTAATTCTGTTATCTAACATAACACAAAATTGTTTATTAGTTTTGCTTGGAAGCTGAAGAAGGTAAATTTGGCTAATATCACTAATGAAAACTTATCTTCAATTTTCGAGAGGGAACTTGACTAATAAACGATGCAGAATCTCACCTTTAGAATGTCTCTATATGCAGCAGTAGACACACATACGCTTTAACACACATTTTATGTTCAGGCATGGCTAACGTCACTTTTACCTTTTGGTGCCCACCGTCATATTTCGTATCCAAATAGCAGTTATATTACAACACCTACTATGTCATATCATGCAAGACTAACAAGGTAAATTCATTCGCTTTTCTTCCTGTGCAATTAGCCCGTTCGCTGGCAAAACATAAAGCGTTTCTCTGAGTCCTTGATCGAAAGAATTAAAAGTTCATCGACTCCACACACACACACACACACACACACACACACACACACACACACACACACACACACACACACACACACACACACACACACACACACACACACACACACACACACACACACACACACACACACACACACACACACACACACACACACACACACACACACACACACACACACACACACACACACACACACACACACACACACACACACACACACACACACACACACACACACACACACACACACACACACACACACACACACACACACACACACACACACACACACACACACACACACACACACACACACACACACACACACACACACACACACACACACACACACACACACACACACACACACACACACACACACACACACACACACACACACACACACACACACACACACACACACACACACACACACACACACACACACACACACACACACACACACACACACACACACACACACACACACACACACACACACACACACACACACACACACACACACACACACACACACACACACACACACACACACACACACACACACACACACACACACACACACACACACACACACACACACACACACACACACACACACACACACACACACACACACACACACACACACACACACACACACACACACACACACACACACACACACACACACACACACACACACACACACACACACACACACACACACACACACACACACACACACACACACACACACACACACACACACACACACACACACACACACACACACACACACACACACACACACACACACACACACACACACACACACACACACACACACACACACACACACACACACACACACACACACACACACACACACACACACACACACACACACACACACACACACACACACACACACACACACACACACACACACACACACACACACACACACACACACACACACACACACACACACACACACACACACACACACACACACACACACACACACACACACACGAAGGATGTAACATTCATCCAGTCTAATCTAACCAATGAAAGCAAAGCATTAATCGAGTGCAGTTAAATTGGTCAATCGTGAAGCACTATTAACATTTCAATAGACATGAAATTGTGAGGTGGATTAATAATGAAAAGTTCTTTGCTTTATGTACTGCAGCGTCAAAATCTTCTGATTACATTTTGTTTAAACATGAACTTTCATTTGATAGCAAAGTGATATATACAGATAAGCATTAAATGCCCTCTTTGAAGACAAAGGTATGATTGGGGATACTGAAGTGATGAAATTAGGTGTAGAATTTGTTAGTGAGATTAGTAATGAGGGTAGAAGCAATTTTACGGAAATCAAATACTTGGATTCATTGCGAGTAGTAATTGGGATTTAATGTCAAGAAGACGGCAATATTGTGGTGAGTGCAGACTGTGCTTGTCCCTGAAAAGTTCCGGATTCTTGTATTAATAGCGTTAGCTAATATAACCATCCCCATCTCAGTCATCATTCGATCTACTAGTTCGAACACCTGCGAATTAGGGTGGTTACGCTGTGGATGACGTTCCATGTGCAGCACAACCTTGGGGGTAATTAATAGGACAATTTATGAAGCTAAGTGCCTTCGCATTATTGAGTCATAGTGTAAACCATAGGTGGCTTATTTTCAGCTAACGTACTGTTGGTTCTCTGTTCACCTTCAAAAGTTAAAGCTGTTGTTGAATTATCAGTTTCGAAAATTTCGAAGTAACGCAAGCTGGTGTTTATTATACCTATGTCCATTAGGCATTTGTTTTGAAAGCTTACTGCGCAATTTATACGTTGTTCAGCTTGAAATGTAATCCTAGCTAATCTCTGTGCGGAGTATTTGGAGTGACGAAAGAGCAATTTCTAAGCGTGGAATGTTCCAGAAGTATGTTGAAATGATGGTCTGAGCTTTAAAAAGTGCATACACAATGATTATCTACTTAAACAGCAAAAGCCTAATTTTGAAATGTAGGAAATATTGCAAACTAGAGAATCAGTTTCTATGTAGCTTATAGATATTTATTACGCCCTGGCATTCGAAGATTTAGTTTTCATACTGTGTAATACCAGTGTTCAGGTCTCTGAAATACCCTGAACGTGCGGTTAGTGAAACGAGATGTGTGTTTGGTTGAAGAGTACCAATAACTTCACAGATGTAAATGTAAACCCCGCGCGACAGTCCACGAAGGGCCAAGGCCTACCGCCCAGCCGCTGCGTTCCCCACCTATGCCCACTACAGGCGTCATTGTTGAGGTGCAGTACTGGAGGGTGGGACGTGGTCAGCGCCCCGAGCCCTCCCGGCCAGTTATGCGGTTTTCTAGACCTGGGGCCGCTACTTCTTCAAGTAGCTCCTCAATTGGTCCCCCCGGGACCTAACGAGACTGAGTGCTCCCCGTGTCAGACCTCCCAGAGGTGATAAAATCCCCCTGCTGGTACCGGGGATCGAAACCGGGTCCTCCGCGCCAGAGGCAAGAACTTCACAGATAATTGGATCAATAAGAAAATGAACCAGTTACGGACCATATTCACTAGACCATTATTGCATACCTCCCGTTCGTAGCAAGCCGGCCTACAGACCCGCGGTATAATGATGGGTATGCGTTCTGTAGGCTGGTCAGAGTAAGCTACGACCGATCTAACAAAAAAAAAAAAAAAAAGCACAAAGTTTTAGGTAGAAACACCTTTATTTCTCTACATAGTCTCCTTTCAGGGTCGATACGCTTTTCCCAGCAATGCTCAATAGCTTCGATACCCTGTTTATAGTGAGAACCGTCGAGCTCTGCAAAATAGGCATCAACTGCAGACTCCACCTCTTCATTATTGGTAAATCTTTACCACTAAGTCAATTCTTCAAGTCTGGAAACAAAATAATCAGAGGGGTGTAAATCTGGCAAATAGGGTGCTTGAGGAAGAAATTCGAACTTCAACCCATTGGTGTTGGCTATCGCGATAATGGATGTGTGAACTGGTGCATTGTCTTGATGAAACAAAGCTTTCCTTTTCGCTAAATTCGGCCATTTTTATACTACTAATTGTGTTCGAGCAATAAGAGTATGCACTTGATTATAATTCTGTTTTTGGGTACTAACTAAGCTTGGTGCAGGTGGTGTTGAAAGTGGAGTCGATCTACATTTTAACATGCCCGTTTTTTGTTTGTTGAAATTTATATCTTCATGTGTACGTTCTTCTTTCTTAACCAAGCAAAATCTTTAAGTTTGTCTATGGTGTGAGGATTACTCCTATGCACTTCATTACGCGAGGGCCTTAGGCTAGCATAGCGACACAAACCCGGCTTTGCACACACAAACCGCACAGTCAAACCGCACTTCTACTGGTGGGCACGGCTGTGAGTGGGCATTCTGTGTTTGAAGGAGTGTTAGGAGTATAATAACCACACTCTGTCGTACAAAGTATGTGTTAAAGAAACCATCTCTCGCAGACTGTGACACGTTTATCTCTCAAAATGTTTCGTGCAAATTAAGGTTCAGTTTCGAGGAATGTCCAGGCTGTAACTTACCATACTATCAGCCTAAGATGCATGTGGCGATTATTTCCGCCTTTCCTTGTAGCTACCCTCATGACTATAGTTTTCTTCCGAAGTACCACATTATGCATTTCGAGTTTATATATTTTTCACTGCGGCAATTGTCAGTGGAAGTTTAAAAGAGAGCTTCAAACTTACAGGTCAGGAATTATTTATTATAAAGAGGGCAGTTGGCTTTAGCTGTTTCGAATAGAAGTGTGCATGTGTGTATCGCAGTAATTTTATTGCAATTAAACTCATCATCATTGTGATGAACAGAACTTACTTCTAAGTAAAAGGATTCCCCTGAACTGATCGTACATGCTATGTGTACGCTTAGCCTTCGATGTGTTATTTGTTTCAAGTATAATCTTAAATTGTTTTTAAACTTGTTGGCCACACCATTTCAGTACTATCTGGCGTGAATCCTTTCTGTCAAAATTACTGTATCTAGATTATGTAAGAAGCTATACCGGAATGTAGTGTTGCTACGTAGTATTAGAGCAAAGATGCACACTGTGTGTTAGAACGGGAACACCCCGCGGGAGTATATTCCCCTGCTACCCATGCTATGGCTTCCCCTGAATAATTAACCCCCCATGCATCCAAATCATTGCGGTTCGGAGTAACATAATTGGAGTGGGAATTGCCTATCATTTAGAGGTAACAGCTCAGGTATTAATACTGCCATGGATATTTTCATGAAGCGTCATTGTGTGTAAACATTTGCGGTTAGGTATAACGATGAACAGATACTATTATTCAAAGTGCAAAACTCAGTCAAGATAACGCTTATGAAGCTGTCAGTGAGCTGTCATGAGCTCCTTAGGGATTATTGGGAAATTTGGGCGCATTCGACAAGTATATTACAGTTACAAGAACACAGTTATGAATTCAACCCTTCATTACAATCTGTATAATACGTTCGTTATAGTCATTGTGATGTAATAGTGTTACTGTCGGCGCAAGAGACCAGCTCCATCCCTGATACTCATGGAAGGACTAGAAGGTTGTGCATGCAAACTCCTGAGTTAAGGGCAATTGTATTCAGCGTGCGAATGCTTACATCATTTTGATTTTCCTTCATAATCACACTTCAGTTTTCATTATATGTAACATGGTTGACGAAGTTATACATGGAGTTGAGATGTAGTTATTATACCTATGTGTAGAAATTAAACATTTTAACTGACCATCTATATATACATTGTAGTAAAACTTCAAACAAAACTGTTGCAATTATCTATTTTGGGTGAACAAAAGGTGTTTCATGTAAATTAGGCTACAGAGAGGCTAAAATTGGACATCTTAAAACGTTTTATATATTGTGTTTCCGTGACGTTCGGGGATGACAGAGAATGTTAAATGTATTAGTTCGAAATGAAGCTTGGTCAGTATACATTAAAAATGTTAAGTCAAAGCCATTTTCCGTAGATTGCAAGTGATGTAACAGTAGTAAACATATGTCACGCAGGGTGTCTGCCTGACATCCAGAAAATCTAAAGTTTGAATGTTGGTTAGGGCGAATTATCTGAATGAGGCTTTTTCCGGAGTTTCACCTTATCATGAAGGTAAATACCGGGTAGCTCTAAGCCCCAGGCACTGCAGAATAATTAGAGCACCGTTTCATTCATTCAATGTGCAATATGATTTTACCCATTAAACGAGAAACTTACCTTTTTTCGTAGATTAATCTAATTATTCAAATGTAATATTGCTTACCATGCCATCTCCGCTTTACTTTTTATAGTTGTTTCTATTTCTTAATCTCTTTTTCTACATTAATTTATTCATTTATATTTTCGTTTATTCCCTGTGTATAAGTTGTAATTTCCTGTAGTTACGTTTATGATAAGTATTATAAATGGATTTATGTGTGTTTCGTTCATAAAAATAACTAAAAGAGCCCAAAATATTAGCAAGGGTAGGTATATATCAAATTGGTTGGAAAGACAAGTAGCATTAATGCAACACAAGTGGCGTGACCTTTATACTTAGTAACACAATGCAAATGCCGGCGTTTTAAACTTAAGTGGCGCAATGAAGATGGCGTGATATATATCAAACACGGTAGTCCTTATGTACAAATCTTTAGGTAGACCGCAAGTCTGTGTTTACACAGGTAAATTCGATCAGCCCTTGTGACATTTAATATACGTTTGCGGAATCTGCAGACAGGAAGTTCGTGTATGGAAAAAGGACGGAAACAGTAGGACGCAGAAATCTGTAGTGGGACAAGTATTGCGTACAACACACCCGGCTCGTACGATACTTCCAAGGCATTTCCAACGGTTAGTGGAACTGATCTCTGAATTTTCCAACACCCAAAGTATTCTACTGAATATTCTGAATTTGTTACCACATCTTATTTCTGTATAAAAAGTATGGTTACAAAGTTTGTTGAATACATTAAGTCGTTTCTGGACTATGGGTTTTAAGACTCAAATTTAAACTTTGTTATAAATATATCCTTTGCGATACAATTTTCATAAGTTTAAAGCAAAACCTAAAATTTGTCTTCCTTTTGGAGCTAGAAAATAACTTCTATATGAAATGCAATTTTAAATTCGTTAGTTTAACAAATGAAGTAGCGAGTAATTATTATGTATGTATGCCAACAAACTTACTGTTGGTATATTTAAACACACAAGCCGTATGTGGGCAATGTTTGAGCGGTAGAATTAGAACTGAAAAATTCAGTGCTACAGACGGGATTTGAATCACATACCCTCCAATTACCAGACGGGTGCTCTACTGCCAGAAATACGAATTTGTTAGAACACTCGATTGGTAAGTGGAGGGTCTGTGGTTCAATTCCCGACTGTGGCATTGAATTTTTCAGTTGCAATTCTACCTCTTAAATAGTTTTGGCTATTGGAAAGAACATACCTGTATACTTGAATTTGGTGGCGTAACACATTTGCCTTTCATTAATAGCTTCCAGCAATTTTAGTTATCACATATTGTGGAAACTATTTCCAATGTTTCACTCTGATAAGTTGAAAATTTCAGGCAAGAAGCCTTATAAATGCTACAAAATGTCCAATGTATTAAATTAGAGAAAGATGCAACTGCAAATTTTCTATTAGTGCCTGGCCTGAAATGGTGGCTGTGTTATTTTTGTTAAACAGTGTATATATCTGCATTAAATGCCTAATTTAGAAACTAAATAACATATGTGCAGCAAATTTTGTAAAAAGACTCCTAGAAATATGGGAAAGAACGTGAGAAATGTCAGAGAACGCTTCAAATGCGCCACCACACTCTACTCAGGAACAATACGATTACAAAAATATTTACAAGAAAGCGGGCATGGAGAATCGGACGCAATAATAAATCAAAATGCGTAGATTGTCTTTCTTAATACTTTTTGAGCAATTTTCACCGGTTGTTGCTCTTTAGGGAAACGGGACAGTTGTTTATAGAACATCATGATCGATGATGAAGATGTACTTTAGGGACCACATTGAAGAAGCAGTGCTTGATCGCGTGGCCGAAGGACCTTCAATAAGCACTGGATCAGTTGCACTGAAGTGGTGGTCGCGCACATTATTATTTCAAAAGTAATCGGGAGCAGCAGCTGCAACCCTACCACCCATAAAAAGTGCATGTCCTGACTTCACACTTCGCATCGTGTTCAGCCAACGGTTGCTGAAGCGCTTTATGGTTGCTCAGTACCTCCCTGCGTATGTGCTTTCCACCGATTTTCACCAGATACAGAATGTTAAATAGCCTGAATATTCATATATGGGCCCCACGCTACAGTTGTTAGGTACCATGAACACAGATTTGCGGTCATCTCGTGGGCGAATACAGTTCGATTGTTTAATAGGCCCATCCGGATCTTTTCCCACCCCGCTTAACTGCACCAGTGTAGACAGCGTTTTTGAGAAACCTACTCTGGGGTTATTAAAACATGCCCCAGTTGTCATCACTCGTCAACATAGGCAGTTGCAATAAGATGGCGTCGTAACTCAGATTTCACATTAGTCACGCGCTCTTGTAACAACGCTGATGACCTAGAAGTTGAGCGCCCTTAAACCAAATCCAAAAATCTTGTAACACATGCACACCGTCGATGGGTATGGCATACATCAATGTCTTTAAATGTCCCCATAGCCATAAATCCAATGCATTGAGCTCCGGCAAATGGGGAGGCCATGTTACTGGACCTCCTCGACCAATCCATCATCTGTTAAACGTTTGGTTTAAGTATTGTCGCACGATACGTACAAAACGGGGTGCTGCCCCGTCATGCATTAACATGCTTGTCTTTCTATAGGCACAATGTCCTCCAAAAGCACTGGTCACTTATCGCGCAGGAATCGATGCTACACAACACCTTTCAATCTGCTCTCTCTCTCGCCCACAATTCCTACCCACACATTGAAACTAAAGCGATTCTGAATTCCTCAACTAGATGACTGCTCCACCAAACATAACTCACACTCAACATGGGTAAAATGGCTCATATCTCAACAGTTATTTGTTTCCGGACACGGGTATACAGGGCCCTTTATTCTAGATTTGACCAATCCAAGCTGCTGTTGTAATATCGGACACATGTTTTAAACATCCGGTATATGCATTCAGAGTTACTACAAATGACAAACGATTTCACATACTTATTACAGCTGCATTTTTTGACATATTGTCACCAAACTTTACTGGTACACAGAAAAGCTTGCGAAGTTCTGTTTCGTTACATTCATGTTTCAGATTTCTACCACGAGAAGCGCATAGATAGCAATTAGTGAAAATGGCGACAGGTGAGCTATGCTGTGTTCAAGTCCGCTTATCCATCTCTTAAGCTCACTACAGGCAGACCCATCGATTTCCCTTTACAGTAGCATCCTGCAGTTAGAAACTGCCGAATAGTGTTGGTAGATGGTAGTTCTTTGTGGAATTTTGTTTTGCAATGTCGCTGCACTATGATAACAGGTCTAATAAAATGAAACTCAAGCACAGCATATGCTATATGCTCAGGATGTCCCAAAATTAGACCGACAAGCTTTTGGAGCTGATAGACAATATGATTTTAAACACTTTTTGTTAATGAAAGTTTGTTTGCTGCAGTACTTCGTTTAAGCACTAGACAAGTTAATGTTATTATTGCCTCCCACCCAGTTTAAGTATTTACGGCAAAATCAACAGTGCAAATTAGTATTGCATTTATCTTAGTAAGGTACACAATCTTAATTCAAGAAACAAATACAGAACACACAAACATCTCATTGTTTACAGTTAATCACATTTTTGGTATTCAAAGCAAATGTTTGAACGCACGCCCATCGCAATTAACACAGAGTGCATCGGCGTGCCCTATTTTGCCGTACTCTCGCGAAGGCACCAGCCATTTCTCTGGTTTAAAAGTTTAAACATTAAAATTAAAATTAAATTAAAAACATTATATCTCGTCATCCAGATTTTCGCAGAGTTAGCCCAACTTGGAGAGAATATTTTAGTTTCTACAGTAGATCGGAGCATTTAATTTATTCTTAAAATTAATGATTAGTCCTTTTTATCGAGCACCCATTCATTCCAACATACTATTGTGTATAAATGCATAAAATTCCACTATAGTGTGACACCTGCCGCGGCGCACAGCAAAGGACGGCCGGGGCCAGTCTGACCTACCCTACTGGCGATGCGGGTACCAAAGACGCTCAATATGAGAATGCCTCTCACGCTTGTTGTGAACACGTGATAACAATCAGAGCGTCAGAACAGAAAGGGGTCTTCCAGACTATTCGATAAGTGTTCGGCAGCCAGTGTATTTGTAGAAGTTCAAGAAAGGTGCATGTTACGTCATCCTCGCCTTATAAGGAGGCGAGGTGACGAGGAGTCAGTAGTTACAGGCATGAGCCTCCGGGAGTTCGCCAGTTTTTAGTTTTAGTGTATGCATGTCAGTTGGGTGTGTACCGTCGCATCGAAAGGACGATAGCGTAGCAGTTAATCAGTGCTCATTGTATCGTCAGAGTCCACTTATTTGAGAGATAGGGAAAAGCAGAAAGACGTGAGTCAAGGTTACGAGAAGAAAACAGTTATGAGTTGTAATATCACGAAGGACTGAAGACTGTCTTAACGTCAGCAGAAGAGAACTGTGCGTTTGTGCAAACGTTTTGAAGGAGAATAGAGTGACAGAAATGCGACTGGAATGGACTTCCGTCGTTTGTCACACTGGTATCAGGAGCAGGATTCGTCGAGTAGTCATTTTGTTACAATAATTACCCCGGGCTGGTTCCTTGGCTTTATTTATCTTCAATCTAAATGCATGATATTTTTAGCGTTGTCACTACAAATTCTTAAAATAAAGTCTTTAGAAGATCCTCAATATATTTACGCAAATTTTATATCATAAATTCGTTTCTAATATTATGTATGTTGGGTCCCTAATGACCTTGTTGTGGACGGGCCCTTAAACTCCATTCACTCGCACACTCGTTTAAGTATGATATACCTGTATGCAAGAAAATATTTGTTCATCGCTAGTTTCTTTAAGTAAATTCGAATATACAAACATCTGTATCACAGGTTACTTTATTTTACTTTAAAATAAGCTTTCTTGTGGAAAGGAATGGTCCACTTCATGCGGTTAAAACTTTTTAGAATTATAAAAAGAGTTTCATTCAGTTTTATTGCGGCAGAACAAAACACTTGTTCGACGAAAATTTTTCCCATCAAGGCAATAAAAGCACCTCAGCATTTCTTTTTATTGTTAGGCAGAGTTCATTTCATCAAATATATCCGAATCCCCACGCTCTTCTCCTTCTGCATGGATTTCATTCAGATTTTCCAAAGAACTCCAGCCATTACACATTGGAAACGGGTGTCCTTTTTCTGCATTTCTTTTATGTAGCTTACTGAGTGCGCTGAGAGAGAAACAGCAGGTTGGCGGAGATGTGCAGTAGAATGAGATTGAAAATATGTTTAGTGAAGGATTATGATGTAAACTTCCTCTCTCCCATTTCAGACATACATGCACTACTCTGTAGCGGGATATGGGCTCTGAATTCTCTCAGGACCGCAACATATCAAATTGGCAGAACAGTCTCACCTTTCCCAAAGGAGCTCGTCCTCAGAGGCCGAATACATTCCGAGTATTCCAATAAAGGTAGGTTGTTATAAGAAGTATAAACCACTTCAAATTCTGGTTCTTTCATCAATGGAGAAGCTTCCTTGGTACAAAAATATATAGAGGATGTGCACACATGATAGCTGCTTTAAAAAGCTATACTGGCTTTATTATTCGTTATTACAAAACTGTATAGTCAGATAGAAAAAACTCTTGTCTCACTATTGTCACCAACTGTGATGCAGTGTGCAATAAGAACGGGCGTTAAGCACTATTAAAATGATCCATGGGTTACAATTGCATAACATTCTCTATCCACTATCGTTTATTAGTGGGTATATACACTATTCTTAAGAAAGCTTGCTTTTTTCTATGCTTCCTTTTAATTGAGAAAACCATTTGCAGAAATACCTGCATTAGGATTTAGTTATACATCCGAAGGGAATGGCGATAGCTAAGTGTTGGATAATTGGGGGCTATGTGCTGCTTAAAATTCCATACCTTTTCCATGCAGTCCCAACAAGCAATTGAATGTCGACAGGACTTTAAAAGAACCACAACGTATAGAATAATTTGAACCATTAATAGCAGATGTCTAGAAAATGGCTAATGGCACAAAAATGCTATTTAAAATAAACTGTGCGTTTTAAAGGTGTCCATAGTTTTCGTTGCAAGTTTTCGTGCATTTAGGAGTCATTCAACATTATTAGAAATTCCTTCCGGCAAAGAGAACTTCGTAGGCTCTACCCAGAAAGTTGAATGTATACATTTTATGCGCCACTTAACCTTAAACTTTTGATACTTAAATAAAAATTTTAAGAACCCTTCTTGAGAAAGAAGAAAATTAAAAAGCCAAAATTCCATTTGATGGGTAGTTTGGGTTGGGGGAATTTCTTGTAAATCTCCGTGTCCCATCCTTGAAAGGCATAGAACCTAAATACCAAGTTTGGTATAAATCGGACATTTCATTTTTGAGTGATACTCTTCAAACACATGCACTCACACACATACACATGCGGACTCCTCTTATAAAAATACTTCGTTTTTATTCAGATGACCTCCAAATATATATTTCTGGGAAACTTCGCAATCGAATTTTCGGATGGAATGCAATACCTTCTGCACCTAATGTCTACATAGTAGAAGACTGTAAAGCATGTGTCCGTAAACATTCCTCCCTCGGTTCTTATTGGTGCTTTCCAGGGCATAAATTCGTTTTAAAAGGCTGAAATCGGAATCGAGCGATAGCTAGAGCGCATTTTAATGTATACTCAGTAATTACTTAAGGCCGGAGACATGTGCGTTTCTCCATAGGTATACTGCACATGGACTTTACTGTTATCACTCGCCCATGTATACAACTGCAGGCAGGTACAGCCTGACCATGAAAACCGCCTCAGTACAACCTACAAACATCATATGGACACTAAAGAACACTTATTACTCCGCGTGTGACTGCGAGAAGAAACAAAACAGTCGTGTTATACTACACTTTGACCTTGCGTCTGTATACACTTGCAAGGCAATGCTTCACTAGTTCGCAGAGTACTACGATACGTTGTTTCCAACTCTAGCTTCTAGCGGCAGCCGTTTGCACACTTGATGGCCGTGCTGTACTTCTGACGTTTCATACCCTGCGTCCAGCTAACCTTTATCGCATGTGAGCGCACATCCCTCCGGCCTTTAGTAATCACAATTTGTAGGCAAGACACTGAGGTGACACATTTAACACACAAGACCTCAGTTTATATATAAGAGGAAAAAGATAACATGCAATAAAGAATAATTAGGAAGTGTCGAAGGCTCTACAAACATGAAAGTATTAAAGGTATGTGGATCAGTATTTGAAAATAAGTGCCTATATAAATTCCTGGAGTAAAGAATTTCACATTCCAGTACACAACACCAGAATATAAATCAGATAAAACAAAGCCATTTTAAATAAATAAAGGAATAACAACCTGTAAGCACTAGGGACTACTTCCGCGTGGCGTTTCATGGAAGCGGCTTACAAGACGCCTAAGAGATGCTTTTAAATATTGATGAAATTACTAGCAGAAGCCGCGGCCTAACTCGCATTTTTCATTATTTATTTCTTCCTTTCTCGTTCTCTTTCCTTTCTCTTCTCATTTAAAATACCCTCCTTTAGGGCACTACTAAACACTGAATCCGTTGCAAGCATTTCGTGAACAAATTGCCAACAATCCAGGACACTTACCAAAGGCAGAAATTATAAATATAGTGACATTTGGCTAAGATTTTACTATTTTATTGCACAAGGCATAAACGTTTTATCGTCGTTAGCAGCTGTTAACATTTTCAGAATGAAAAGAACCATAGGTTCTTTTAACCGAAGTGTTTCATTAAATACCCAAGTAGGACTTGCTAACATTGGAAGGTTTAATTCATACAGTGTCTATTGCTTAAGTTAACTATGGTAGTGTAAGTATTTATCAAGCAATTGTGTGCTGAAATTTCACACAAAGTAAGCAATATGAAAACCATAAGAGGGTGGTGAAGGAACCAAAAAAACAAGGATAGGGTTTTGTTGAACTGAGCTTACAAACGTATTTTCTCTCAACGTAAAGGTATGGTCTCCGCGTAAATATCAAGTGCATGTGTTCAGTATCTAAAATGAATCCATGAGTACAGTATACTGCCAAGTAATGCGTGGATACTTCCGATTTCCGATGTTTTCTTTCATTTAATGTTGGCAGAAGGTCTCTTTAGTCTGTGCTCCACACCAACTCTGATGTACCAATCCCTTCTTGGTTAATTTAGACCGCGTTAGTCTATGGACAAAGGTCAAACCTAGATAAGTGAAAAAAGAGTGATTATGGAAACTCGTCATCTAAGTGAGTGGGAGGCATGTTTTGCAATAATCTTCCACACAGGCTTCTGGATAAGTCCGTCCGTCCGTCCGTCCTCTCTTTGATGTCAAAGGTCTCGCATTGGAACATTCTATGGACCCCGGCCAGTTTCAGGCTAAGGGACGAAGGAAATGGAGTATGTCAAACATTGGGGTGTGCTAGAACCAAGTAACGGTTTCGATTGGATGTGGCAGAGGTATTTTAATATTTCCTTATCGACGTAAACCACTGAAACAGCGATGTCAAACCTTGCCTCTGTGGAGACGTTTACGTAATTAACTGCTGTTCCCCACACCCCTCCTTCAGTCGAACGGTGTATCCAGTGAGGGACACAAACAGGCAATTCTACGAGAGTTCCCAAAGTCATACCTTGAATTGTCTGGGTATGTCCTCAGAAGACCTGTTCATTCTGGATTCTTTGCATAAATTGTAAGCAGTGACAGAAAAAAGCTTGGTAAATAAAAAAATGCGAAGGTGTCGTTAAAATACACAATTTACGTCAAATACTTTTCTTTTGAGTGAACCATTTCCGGATATTCTATATTATTTGCATGAATTTGCCAATAATTGTACGTTTCTCAAATAGGAATATTTTATTCGTTTCTTTACCTCTTGGTCTTGTGGCATCGAATTTCAAACGCATCCACGGCAACCAACTGTTTAAAACATTTCACTATCACTTAAAGCCTACTGTATTTCCCTTGCACCAACAAAAAATTAGCAATAAGATAATTTCTGAAAATTCTTATGTCAATTACAATGTAGTAGATCGAGAAATAAACATTTGCAACAATTGTGTGTGTGTGTGTGTGTGTGTGTGTGTGTGTGTGTGTGTGTGTGTGTGTGTGTGTGTGTGTGTGTGTGTGTGTGTGTGTGTGTGTGTGTGTGTGTGTGTGTGTGTGTGTGTGTGTGTGTGTGTGTGTGTGTGTGTGTGTGTGTGTGTGTGTGTGTGTGTGTGTGTGTGTGTGTGTGTGTGTGTGTGTGTGTGTGTGTGTGTGTGTGTGTGTGTGTGTGTGTGTGTGTGTGTGTGTGTGTGTGTGTGTGTGTGTGTGTGTGTGTGTGTGTGTGTGTGTGTGTGTGTGTGTGTGTGTGTGTGTGTGTGTGTGTGTGTGTGTGTGTGTGTGTGTGTGTGTGTGTGTGTGTGTGTGTGTGTGTGTGTGTGTGTGTGTGTGTGTGTGTGTGTGTGTGTGTGTGTGTGTGTGTGTGTGTGTGTGTGTGTGTGTGTGTGTGTGTGTGTGTGTGTGTGTGTGTGTGTGTGTGTGTGTGTGTGTGTGTGTGTGTGTGTGTGTGTGTGTGTGTGTGTGTGTGTGTGTGTGTGTGTGTGTGTGTGTGTGTGTGTGTGTGTGTGTGTGTGTGTGTGTGTGTGTGTGTGTGTGTGTGTGTGTGTGTGTGTGTGTGTGTGTGTGTGTGTGTGTGTGTGTGTGTGTGTGTGTGTGTGTGTGTGTGTGTGTGTGTGTGTGTGTGTGTGTGTGTGTGTGTGTGTGTGTGTGTGTGTGTGTGTGTGTGTGTGTGTGTGTGTGTTTCTTAAACGTGAGCAGTATCAATGCGGTCACTAATGAACAGATGTTTATTGCATAAGATGTGAATGTGCTTTCGAAGCAAACGTACATATAACTAAACCGCCGCTGAAACACAATACACGCCCGAGTGGCATGGTCCGCACAAAGCGGAGAGAGGTAAATCCAACCTACCCTCTTTCTGCAAACGTTGGACCTCGCTGCACTGAACACTAAGTCGGCACGATTCCATACATTCGACTGTACAGGAATAAATGTACTGTCTTTAATTGCCCATTTGTTTGCTTACAGTGTTTTAACAATAGAACCTGACTTTAAGCATAAAGAAAATTTATTGAGCCAATGTATATTTCTAGCATGGTAGCAAGATATTCTTTGTTATTTACTCATGCTTAGTATTGGATCTTCTCACAGAGTTGCGAAGCACACATACATGGAGTTAATCCTGCACCGCCGCTTGTTTGTGACAGTTTGTCCATTAGAGTTCAACGATGTGAATGTAGGTTCTGTACTAAACTAATGCTGCATTCTTCATTTTCCATGGATACATTGCCTAGGGAAGCAGCCGAGATGTATACATGTTAACCTCCGAGAAAGGAAGGGCATCGCAATGATACTAATGCTGTTTCAGTACCAAGGGACATTACTAAATGTATTTCGGGCCAGAGTTCGCAGTTTGAGTTTCAGTTAACTTCATTAGCTTGCACGCGAGTGTGAAATCTATTTAAACCAGATTTACTAAAGGGAACGAGTGAGTTAACAGCAATGCATACAGGACATCGTTCTCGCGGTTGAGTCAGAGCTATACGAATGCTCTAAGAAAGTCCAACATGGGGACACACGAAACTTGTTTCCCCCTGCAGTTTATTTCAGTAGATGGGATATACGAGATCAGAAATGTTTATCATAAATACTTATATCAACGGTATAAACAGAGAAAATGTGTGTGTGCGCGTGTCCCGAAAGCCCTTCACCGATTTTGATAATTCTTGAGACTTGAGAAGCCCTATTCTTTCTGGCGGCCATGGGCTGCAAAACATTTTCAGTTTGTAATTCATAAACCCTCGTTAGGAATACTATGGAGTAGAAATCAGATTCCTGCACTCTACAGAGAATGCGTGTGGAAACAGAACTTGGTTAGTTGTTGTATCCTTTACAGACAATGGGCATAAAAGCAAAAATAGACTTTTATCCCAAGCAATATTACATAAAGTCAATAATGTATGCCTTAGAAAAACAAGAGACAGGGGTTTAAGAAGTGATACCCGATTCTATTTAAAACACGAATCATGTTCTACATTTTTCTTTAATTGCCACTTGTTAATTATTATTGAAAATGTATACGAAATGAAATAGTATCGAAACTTGTGAATAACCTTAATTCCAGCTCTATAGTTGTATTCACTGAACATTTAGATGCCAATAGAGGTGTACGTTTGTGCAATTTGTACTACGTGCACCTTATTGCCGCACCTGGTAGGTTTCTCGTGGTCTACCTGTGCATACGCAGGCAGTTTTCCTCAATGCTGTGTTCAGAGAGTGAGGCAAAGTTGGGAAACGTGTGACAGATACTTTCGATTGCTACTAGTGGTAGTCTGGCTAAGCGTTACAATGCATGGATTTACGACACGACATCCTAATACTTATTGCTGTTAAATTAAACGTGTTCCCCATAATTATATGCTCCAAACTGCTAATGGAATAATAAAACTTGACCACTTTGATACTCCTGGGGACATTTTAAATGGGATTATTTCAACCATTAGGTTACACAAACTTTTTCGACGCTTGAGGTACTTACAAGTGATTTAAGGGTTGAAAGTTTATATAAGTCTGTATGAGTTGTTATTAAAGACGAAACAATTTCTTCTTAACCAAGATATCAACGTAATGTTAGCGCGCACGTCATTGGGAGGGGGTTCTCTGTATTGTCTTGTACACCTGAAACCTGTTCTTCTTAATTTCTGACCGGGTGCGATGTTCAGAATCGCCTACAGTGCATAATTTGTGTAGCCAACCTCGCGTCTATTGAAGGAATTGTTTCATCTCTGGATTATTAGTATTATGATTATTATGATGATTATTGTTTTTGTTGTTATTGTTGCTGTTATTGTTCTTGTTTTTATTGCAACTGGCAACTATAGCCATTCATCTGTCACGAACAGCAGTTATAGTGTGCAAATCCTCCACACGGGAGCGCTAACTCGTCCATTGCCAACACTTTCGACCCTGAAAGTTTGGATTGAAAGGACAGTGAAATGAAACGGTGGCTCTGGGCATGAAATTATTCTTCCCAGCATTCGCCTGGTGACCAAGGAAGAACCCCCGAAAAAAAAAAAAAAATTCGGGAAGTTTGGCCGCGGGGATCGAACCCACCACCTCCCGAATGCAAGTCTCAGACCTTCAGGTAATCAACCTTTGACTCCGCCCAACCGGTATCACTTTTCTATATGATTGGCCTGGAAAATAATTCAGTCCTAAAAACGAACCTATAAACGATGTTACAAGCGATGTGAAATGAATGGGTGGTTGGGATACCGCATCTGTGAAAGTTTCCCTATGATTGCTACGTAGGGAAGGGCTGAACCAATACAATGCAGTTTGACCTTTTAGAGGAAGAGTTGGTAGTGGTGAACAGCTATTTGCATGTGATGTTAAAACTGAACGACAGCTACGACATTTATATGAGGACTCCTTTATCGGCGACATGTAAACGTAGGTTAAAGGTAATTCCGGCATCGAACGACAATGAGAAAAGCGACATGAAGGAAACGTATTGTATCATGAATATACAAGTTGTAAGTGTAGTAAACAACAAAGAAAGGTTCTTCTCTTCTGTCTTTATTTCTGTCTTTATTTCTGTGTTTATTACATTATATTTTATTTTTGTACCACAATTCAGTGAAGCATTGCCTTAATGGTACTCCGCCAGTATGAATATGAACAACTAGCTTGTAATTTTTGCCTTCGATATTTCGGCTATAGTTTTGGACAGCTAACCTGCCTAACTAGTGGCTAGAATAACGTTCAAAGAAAAGGGGAGCTCACGCTGGCAGAGAACGGGACTAGATTTATCAGTACCAACACAATCAGCTGCGTTCTATGCGTCAGCTTTTTGCATATCGCTATGTATGCATCGTTTCTCTTGTGGTGGACAAAGCGGCGCAGGGGCGGGTTTCTTCCGGTTTCTCCCGCCATCTCATTCCACCAGTGATCCATCTTCGTTCCATGTATCTTCAGTGCCACCGCCTGCGGTGCCACATGAAGTAAAAGTGGGCGTTAAACACCAATAAACACTAACTACATTTATGATGCCCGCAGCACATAAGTGCAGCTACGATCCAAGTGCAGACTTAACTCGGCACTCTACTGCAGTCGATAGTAGGCACAATATCGAAATATTTCTTCCTCGGCTTTGGTAGTCCAACACTTAAGAAGGTGATTTTGTTTGTGTTGTCTGTGATTTTATAATATTTTTTCATGGTGAGAATAATTTAGTCCGGTTTTTTTCTTTTTCTTTTTTTTTCCACTCTCGTTTCTTTTGGAATCATAAACGCCTTCTTCAGTTGTATATGTAGCAGAACTTGGTTATAACGACATTCAAAGGACCTTAAAGTTATGTTCTTATGAGCGAGCGCAGTTGTAATTGAGATCCATATTATCAGTCTAACGAGGTTAAAAAACTTAATTAGTATTATTTTGAGAGGTAGCATCGGAACTGAAAAATTCAATGCCGCAGCTAGAATTTGTACCACAGCCCCTCCGCTTACCAGACGAGTGCTCTAACCATTAAGCTACTGTGACAAGCTGCCAGAATTACATGGAATTCTCCAACCGTTTCGTATTTCTTCCGGTAAACCACAAAGGCAGTTTCACATCAGAGACAATTTTATTACCCCAATGGCGACTCGCCCAAACACGGCTTGTGTGTTTAAAACACCAACAGTAAATTTGATGGCATAAAGAAATAATAGTATTATTTTATTTTAAATACTCAGGTTTTAGGCTATATCAAAATATACATTACACTACAATACTCACGTACACATACATCAAATTATATAAAACAGCAATACAGATAACGGAAATTCACCACTGTCATCGAACTTATGTCTTCAATTTCGGCGGCATCTATTGCTTCAGTTGGTATGACTCCCGCACGGCAGAAACAGTTCTTGAATGTTTCGGTTTTATCTCGACTCTCAGTCTGAAAATGCACCTGATCATATCCATTAATGTAACACACTATTCGTAGTCCTATTTCTCGATGCACTCTGTCATTTCAATAGCATGAATTTACGATACTGGCATTTAAGATTTCTAGTTACTCCTTGATCCATGGACTACAATTAGCTTGTATTTGCAGGAAGAAATACAAGGTTAATATTATCCAGATCTGAGAGTCCAGGATGCGCTGTGCAGCTGTGGACAACTCCTTTTCTTATTTCTAAGCTTATAATTCCAAGGTCTCATTTTAGCTTCAAACAATCCGGACGTCAGAAACGTCTTCTTGGCTCAAAGTCCGCCTCACTTAATCACTGCACACGTTGAAGGTGATACGAGTACAGAAGATTTTCATCCAGAATTCTACAGGTAGTCATGTGATCAACTCTTTCCTTTACTGCCATGCGTCTTGTGCTTTGTGATGGGTCTGCATCCGCAGCACGAAGAACTCGTTCTTCAAGCTCTATGTCTCGTACCGTTCTTGGTCTCCCAACATCCCAAGTACTCCTCTCAAATGCGCCATTCTCTCTCAAGCGTTGGCAAATTCGTGCGAATGTTCTTGCTCGTGTTAACTGCCTGTCATAAAGCTCACGTGCTTGTGCTGCACGGCCATACGTGTAGTGCATATCCGTCTGTTCACTCATCGAATAGATCATCTTCGACCTATAACAAACGGTTGATTTTCAGATCCATGTACATATGCACTTTTTTACTGTTTTGATCTCAGAAACACGTCCCCAAATATGACACCAATAAAGATACACTCTGTAGGCGTAAAGCAAGAAGAAAGGCAAAATCAGGAATGCAAAGATTTAGACTGAGAGCCTGGAAGGCACAGGAAATGACTGACGATTTTGGCAGGAGGATCTGCCCATTCTATGATTTGGATGAAGGCTGGGTACATATTTTAGTGGAATGTGTACAGTGGAAGAAAAATTGTCAGAAAAACTCTGAAGTGTTTTTAGAAGGACGATGACTGTTTGGGATCCACTAACTGACCATAGGAACTGGCAAAATATAGGCAATTTCCTGGTTCAAGTACGCGAAATCATATAATATTTAGTTAGAGCCAATTTATCTTTGTTACTCTGTATTTTTTTTTTTTTTTTTTTTTTTGCATTTAGTCACGTTAAATTTGTATCTTAACCCTCGCGTTACCAGGGAGAGGCACTTTATGGCCACCTTATGTAATTTTTCATTGTTTTTTCTTTTAATTTTTTAAAGGCATGCAATGAATAGTTATTGTCTATCAATGTATCTACTACTGGCTGGCGTATTTGATTCAGATTTTTCATTGTTGGTCTTTTTGAGAAACAAATAGATATCAAGGCGGTCATAAAGTACTGCCCCATCGGTGATTCATGTAAAAAGTAAAAACGGAATAGTTAAACAGAGTTAAATATTACCTTTATAAGCATGACAAGATATAATACCCAACTATAAAGTAAATTTGTTTTAAAAATTGCTGAGACATTTTGTCACCGGTGGTGGCCAGTCTATGTGGTAGTATGGTGGTATAAGCTCTGTAATAAGGATTGACACGATATCTAATGTAATTCATGTAAAAAAGCAAAAATAATTGTTAAACGGTGTTAAATATTACCTTTATAAACATGGGACGATATAATACCCCATTTTAAAATATTCTTTTAATGCTCAGAAATTTGCTATTAGTGCTGGTCACAAAGTACCCCCCTTGGTAATCAAGGTTATGAAATAAGGCTTGGTAATGCTAGTGTTAAATATGTATGTACGTTCGATGACTCGTGCACTAGGCACTTCTGAATATGTCTAATAATTTGACACCAATAAAGATACCATATCCATCCAAACTTCAGATCTAAGAAACGCAGACGTTTTATTCGCAACACACGGCTGGCAAACAGCGCCCAATAGTTATACATATGGGCAGAATGTGTTTCTAAAATTTCTGAAAATGCCATCAAAATACCACTTAGGATAAATCTGTGGGAGAGAATTACCTGTTGGAATTAGTATCTGCATTGGGATATTCTGTGTAAGCAGTAATCGCTTATGGTTAGTGCAGGGGGTGGTTTCAATATTTCGAGGCTAGCGGTATGAATGGCAACCATGGAAATGCAGCTGCTATGAGCCTGGGGGTTTTATTGATGGAACAACGCATCCCTTTTCAATTTTGTCTACCTTATCCTTGATAGCGTGAATTTGCTATAATACTCCAATGCTACATTCTACCCACTTTGTACATAATCAACAAAAAGCAATCTACGACAATCGCAAACGAAATTTTCGCTGTGATACTGAACCCAATCTCATGCTACGGCGTTTTGAATTGGAATAAAGGGATTGTACTAGTGCAATTCGCTTTATTATTTAAACTGATTCTCCACGTATGTATATACTGGCTATGCAAATGCGAAGAATATGTACAATTGTCAATGTCAACACTGCGGACATTGATTTTCAATAGTTTTAAGCTTAATTAAAATTGGAAGAACACGTTTTGATGAGTGTTGTCCTTTGGTTGCAATTTGACGACAGACAGTAAATGTTTTCACAACTATTTATAATCGGCTTTAAAAATAAAATCATCATAATTAAACAAATATAAAGAACTGTTCAGAAAAAGACACAGAAATTGATACTCTGTGCATATCAATTTTAAACACGGAATTTTCCAGTGAGCCGTTCTGATTTGAATGCGGAGGAGCATGTAGTATAAACAAGGTTCGTTTTGTCTGTTTTAGTCCTAAGTAGGTACAAACATGTGATGTATTGGTCGTTAGTCGCAGCTATTTAACCAAGACCGTCGCAATGCGAAATTAACATATCTAGCTAATTACATCACATTGTCATTTATGTTCTAATTAAGGATCATAAACTGTTTTCCTCTCCAATGACCATTTCCACCTCCCATAAAAGCTCCCTAAGCCTGAGTATCTGTGTCCGAGAATAACGAATATTTCTAATAATAAATATCGTATTACTTTCAAAGCACTTTTGGCTTATCAATCTCTCTCTAACTTCATTGTTTCCCTACACTGAAAAATAATATGAAGCTGCCCCCCCCCCCCCAGGGCTCAAATCTTCTATAAAGTCAGAAGGGATGCTGTAGTAGTAAAGGTCCTTCATTAGTTTTGATTCATATAGCTACCAGTGGTAAATCAAATTCCTGGAAGAAATTCGTTGAGGCTGATTAAGTGATGAATGAACTAGTGGAATGGTAGAATGTGAAGCTTAATGCTGCGCAAAGCGTGAAACTTTTTCGTACATTTTCTTTAATACTTATTATACAAATTAAATAGAAACTGATGTGATATTTGTATAAGAAATTTGCGTCTTTACTGAAACATCTGTGCATTTAAGCTCGTACTTTCAGACATTTTTACGAGTATGTGGGGGCTTCCCTTCCATTTTAGATTATTTGCCTCATTAATAGAAGAGGTGTGCTTTCTTGAATAACTATGATACTGGTGACATTTTCTTTTACACAAGCCATTGTAAGACAGTGTTATGAAGGTGAGGTGCGTTTTATTTATACCCGGGCCATAGGTGACGTATATGCACTGTTTGCTCACACTGCAATGGTCTTTGCACGTCCCAGGTAAGTCAGTATCACGAACGAATCACTCAACACGGATGATGTGATATCTGTAAATATTAACCTAGGTTACTGCCTTCGGTTTGTGCATTATGCATCTTAAAAGTGAAAGTTTGTTATAGACATCTGTGTTTTGTGTGAATTACCTTACATTAGACTCTCATTTGTGAGATACCCTAAAATGTAGTTCATAGGAACAATCCCCATCACTTGAGGATAGTATAAAGACAAAGTTTAAGAAAATTACGAAGAAACAACTTATGCGCGTCAGTGGAAATTACATCAGAATGTCTCAAGGCAAATGCACATCACTTTCAAGAGAAATTATGACAAGTAGTCATTATAGTGCATGTATTCGTATATAACTGTTGATACTCATGGTAACTCATGAGCGGGTAATGCGGAGGTCTCAGAACAGAAATCCCGCAGTGTAACGGACAGTTCGTGGTGCACGCACACACCTGATCTACGGCCCAGTAATATTAGATACGGGCTGCAGAATCATACTGAAAAGTGAAGCCCAAGATTGAAAGTTTTTACGACAAAGTCGCCATTGGAGTATGTCTTCTCAAAATAAATTTAATCTCTCTTTGGCGTTTGCCGGGGAAAGTGCGAGCCACTCGTGAATTTAGTGCCATGCCTACGTATTGCTATGGTAGCTCAGTTGTTAGAGCCCCTGGGCGGAAACGGTAAGATCCGTCTTTGAAATTTCGTCTATGGCATTGAATTTGTCAGTCTGATTCTACTGTTCCTATACGGAATATATTTTAGCCAAAATACTTTATACCTACTTTGTCAAGTTTTGTCAACGTCAGTTAAAGTGCATTACACACACACACACACACACGCACGCACGCACACACACACACTACCAAAAATACTGGAGTATACAGACTCCTAGTCAAAAGATCTCCGCATTTCCATTCATTTGTGTTCCTTCTAACCAGTGAGAGTGTTTAAAGAATCGAAAGGATTCTCAGCAGGAGAAACGAAGTTCAGAGAAGTTCAGAGCTAAGCTCTATGATTCTTAATTCGTTCTAAACTTTCAAATACAGGTGAATTTAAATAGTAAAATACTATTCGAATATGGTCCAACATCAAAGTATAACTTACAGGAACGACTGAATATCCTGAATATCATATAGTTTGCACACTGTAAGAAAAGCACGTGCTTTGTGTCACAGATAATGTGATAAAGGTGCAAACATACAACAAACCAGAAATACTGCTGTAAGGTCTCCTAGGGGTGGTGTAACATTACTTCTCCAGTAGGGCTGAACAGATGAAGTTTTGAACATATTTTGTTTTGAGGTAATCAGGAAAAGCATGATATAGAACCAAATTATTTTTGCTGACAGTTAACTAAATATTTTAATAAAATACAGTAGAACCTGCCTAAAACGGAACGCGATAGTTCCAGTAATATTTTTCCATTTTCACGGGTTTCCGTCTTATAAAAGGTGGTAAATATTTTAGTAAAACAAAGTAAAATAATATAATCGTATAGAATTAAACTGAAGGACTAATTTAAAATAAACTTCTGTAAATACAAAATCGGTTCAGTTGTACGTTTTTCTGTATTTTCAACTTACATGTCATACATAATTGCAGTTTCTCCATTAGTTTCTTTTCCCCCACATATCCATCAAAGTGCACCATCGCGACTTCTTCACAAGAGAACGCTCTATGATCTCCTTAGCATCCTGCATCATCCTGGAACATTCTTGGAAGCTGCAAATTTCTGAAGGTCACTCACAACAGATAATGCTTCTGTAAAGTGCGTATTTCTGGCTCCCTTTCGTTGGCTTCGTCGACGTCCATTCCTTCCATGACTTCACATCTGCTGTTTCCAGTAGCCATATCTGCTGCACTTTGAATGTCTTCAGGCTAGTTCGTTATCAAAGCACGTAACTATGAATTAAGCATAATGTAAATCCGTCTATGGTTATTTATACAAACGATTCCGGGAGGGAAAAAAAAAAAAAAAAAAAAAAAAAAACTATTCCGTTTCCGCGTTAAGGCAGACTCACTTGGATGCGCAGAGGAGAAGCGCGGCGCGCCGAAAAATATCTTTTCCATGTTAATGAATGGAACGGCTCTCACCTAAGCGCGGCGCGACGCGTAGAATTTCAGGCATCCACTGGCTTCCGCTCGCAGAGAATACTACTTCTTCTTCCGCGAGTGTGGTTTCACAATCGGTATCAATCGTGTCTCTGTCGGGAGTCTTCGTGCTAATCAAGGTCATCTCTAATGCTGTGTGGCTGTGACATTTGTATTCAGTAGCAGTAAATCATTCATTGCGCTTGATATATCTGCAGCAATAGAAGAGGAAAACTTATCACTTTGGTTCAACAATAGGTATACCTTTTTGTTCGATAAATGCCACAAATTATACAGAAATAACAATGCCTGGGATAAGCTTGGGAACAAATACCTGCGGAAGTTGGAAATATTCTAAGAAAATTAATATAAATGCTGTAATTTAAGGAAGAGCTGCATGGAATTACTACATATCTGATGTTATATTGCGCGTTCTTATTAAATAGTAATACAAGAAAAACTATAATCATACCAGAACAAGCTTCGTAAGGGCTTGTGCAGTGTCTTGGTCATACACACACACACGTGTGAAAATTATTATACTCAAATTCATTTCTTATGGTAAAATGGATGCGAGATCTGAACTTGAAAATATTTTACAACTCTCTAAGGTAAAATAAAACGCTTTCTGTAAGTATGCATCCACTGTTGCTCACTGTCAATATTTATTTCCCTCCATTAACAACTCCGAGCGGTAGTTTTTGTTACGGACAGCTTTTCTTAGGCTTAAAGCCCTATAAAACAAATGGATTCCCATGATGAGCAAATATTATATATAATTTAATTTCCATATATGGTGTGGTCTGGATTATTTACAGATAATACTGAGTTGATGATGACTGACACTGGTCATCAAAAGTATACTTTATGAGCCTCTTTTACAGAGAGAAGAAATTAGTGTCTAAATTTCCTGATGCCTAGGACTACAAGTTAAAATTTGACAGTCTGTAGCGTTACTTTATTTTTTAATATAGACAACAACCTCTGAATCATCGAAAATGCTGTAAGCTTTTTATTATAGTAACCACCAATGTTTAAAACATAATCCTCGATCAATATGTAATATTACATAAATAAAACCTTACTTTGAGTCATATAATTTTTACACCTCTGTAATTCTAAATCACTTTATAGTGAATGAACAAAACGTTTAAAAAATGTCTAAGTATGTTTATTTAATTGGGCATCCAGTTAAAAAATAATAGCTAATTTATCTACTATGGTTTAAAATAGCGTTATTGTTTCAAATCATCACAATATATTAAATGCCAAATAAGCATAATGATGATGATGATAAAAAATTTCCCTAGGGCGTCTTCTCCTTATTCAGAGGTTACCCTCATCGCCCGGCCGCTGCGTCCTCCAGCCGCAGCCAAGGCCACGGAGGAGTGCAGGTTGGGGGTGGCGGGGGTCAGCACGCCGACTCCCCCGACCGTAAGGCGACTACTTTGACCTTTTAGGGACGCTACCTTTTTATCAGGATAGTTCCTCAATTGGCCCCCCAGGGACCTAACGAGGCTAAGTGCACCCCGTACCAGACCTCCCAGCGGGGGAAAAATCCCATGCCGGTACCGGGGATCGAACCCAGGTCCTCCGCGCCACAGGCAGGCACGCTACCACTGCGCTACGGAGGCGGTCATAATAATAATGATGATGATAATAATTTTCCCTAGGGCGTCTTCCCCTTATTCAGAGGTTACCCTCATCGCCCGGCCGCTGCGTCCTCCAGCCGCAGCCAAGGCCACGGAGGAGTGCAAGTTGGGGGTGGCGGGGGTCAGCACGCCGACTCCCCCGACCGTAAGGCGACTACTTTGACCTTTTAGGGACGCTACCTATTTATCAGGATAAATTGGCCCCCCAGGGACCTAACGAGGCTGAGTGCACCCCGTACCAGACCTCCCAGCGGGGGAAAAATCCCATGCCGGTGCCGGGGATCGAACCCGGGTCCTCCGCGCCACAGGCAGGCGCGCTACCACTGCGCTACGGAGGCGGTCATAATAATAATAATGATGATAACGATGACGACAACAATAATATTAACAATATTAACAATAATATTAACAATATTAACAATATTAACAATAATATTAACAATAATATAAATAATATAAATAATAATAAGTGGTGGTGGTACAAAATATCTTGTGAGGTAAACAATGGTTAACCTTTCTAACAACACGAGTAATACACGCATACTTGAATTTGGAAAATGGCCATGTAAAATAGTAGTTTAACATGAAATGTATTGTATTGTAATGCAGTAAGATGAAATATCTGCTGAAACTTCGTTACGCTCCTTCAATTTTCTTTTATTTGGTTGTTTTAACGACCCTGTCAATTGCCAGGATCACATCAGGGTCACCGGTGTGCCGGAATTTTGTCTCGCATGAGTTCTTTTACATGCCAGTAAATCTCCTGACATGGAGCTGTCGTTTTTAAGCATACTTAAAAAACATCGGTCTGGGCCGGATTGGAACCCGCAACCTTGGGATCAGTACACTTTGAACTTATCTTCACGCAACAGACAATCAAACAGTGTAACAAAAATCATGCCTTATATTCCTGGATAAGTTTATATCATGCACCAAGAATCTTCTGTTTTGGCTAAGCTCCTCTTTTTCTGCTTCTTCGCAAATTAGCGCTAGTACAGCCAAGCGATCCATTGTGCTGATTGACAATGACTGACCTCGGCACATCAACTCTTCGGCGCGTCTTGCTTCCGATAGGTGTGAGCGAGCTGGTTCTGTTCGGCGCGCCGCGCTTCGTTACTGCGCGTGCAAGTGTGAGCCTGCCTTTAGGCAGTTTTCCGGTTTAAAGTGTTGCTTAACATAGGAAATAGCTCCGTTCAGAGATTTATTTTCCGGTTTTCCAGGTTTTCAGTGTATAGGTGGTCGAGTTCAGTCATATTTTACTGTATTGCATTAATAAAATGGACGAGTATTATGTTGCTCAATTTTTAGAAAGCCTTCCGAGGTTGCTTAATGTTTAGACTTCCAGAAATTTGTAATGTATTTTAGACATAAATAAATTTTCCATTATTACTAAAATGTTGCCCTTAACTGCAATTAGACACTTCATGTTGGAACGATTTTAATGAATATGTTAAGGGGTTTGTATGCATATAGAAAGGGATGGGTTAAGAGCGTGTTTTTACTGAAAGAGGTATCTTCTGAGAAATGAAGGATTCTGTATTGCTTTCAAGATATAAAGTTACTTTTAGCGCCCCACTGCCGTTAGTTGACTATGATGCAAGGTCATGATAGAACTTAGTCTGGAATATGATCTGGTGTTCTATATAAGATTTCATGTTCTAAGGCCCGGTACTATAAACGCAATCTGACTGTAGGTATAGTTAAACAAAATCAAAGCTAAGTTTAACTGCAGGCACCGTTTAATAACAGTCTGGTTGTGTTAAATCGCACTACAATGATGTTAGTATATCTGAAGGCTGAAAACAGAACACGATCTATAATATTCTTCTTAAACCGCAAATAAATGCTATAGATAGACTGGCCAGCTTAAAGAATAGTTAATATTCTGAAATAATGGCCATTCACGATTAAAATTAAGCGTAACATTTTGGCGTTACGTTAACATGGTACAACGAAAAGCACTAATGTTTGCACTAACAAAACCTGTAGCATGATTGAGCGCATTAGGAGAACAGAATATTTATTAGTTCCACGTCGTGTTGCAGCGCTATTTACACAAGTAGATATTTCCAACATGCAGCTGAATTTATTTATAGTCTCTGTTCGATGTGATATCCTCTGTCGGGTACAGCCTATTTCTGTGTCCGACAGACAACACATGGAACAGAGACTACCAAACTCGGCTGCATGTTGCAAATATCTACTTGTGTAAACCGCGCTGCAACACGAGGTGGAACTGATCAATATTCTGCTCTCCTAATGCGCTCAATCATTTCTTCTATGGCTGTACATTCACAAAGTTGGTTGGTATTTTCTTCATACTAAAATAAAATGTGATATTTACTCCTTTGGCTGTATTGAGTTACTTTCATATATTAAAGAAGACTAGACAACACGAAATGTATCGCATGCTTATTTGACGCATTGATTAATTGTATTACGTGATCATCTAGCTTTTATGTTTATGCTTAATTTTCAAGCATGCATTGTTATTTTAAGAGAAATACAATAACAAAATACGATGTTCTACAGTTCATGCCTTCTCGTAGCATTTTGTATCCGATTTAAAATTTGACCTAATAAGGTTAGCACTGTTTCGTAAATTTGTTGAATTTGTTTAAAAGCTCGTGGTCATTCCAGGTCTATTTAAGAAAGTTGTGGGTCTCCGAGGTCTTGCAGTTATTTCATTAACTTGATAATCATTCAGAAGTTCCTCATAGTTCCCCGATATTGGAATGTGCAGCTGGTACTGTCATTGTATGGTACAACATAGCATTAAACTGTACTTAAAAGGACTTTCGGTAAAGTTAAACTGAAGTTCAACTGAAGATTAAAGTTTATATTACGGAGTAAAACTTAAAACTATAGTTTGAACCTAATCGGGAGTTTAAACCTTTTTTTAGAATACCAGGTCTAAGTCACACAATTTATCAGCAAATTGCTGCTATCTAACGACCTAAAACTACACAGTGCTCCACCGATGCGGAAAGACAAAATGCGCAATCCTTTCTGACACGTACAGGTTTCACTACTGGTAATGAGAAATTGTTGGAGTACGTACTTCCATTATCCTACAATGATGAGATCAGGTACTTGAGTTCAGATGCTGACTGAACTAATAGCTTCATTATTTAACTCGTTTAGTTCAAGTATGGATGATTTATCGCCATTCTCTTTTAACAACGAGTATACTATCTGCTCTAGAACAACTCGACGAAGTGGCATGCGTCTAAGCTTTCTTTCTTCTCTCGCTATATTTCTAAAATACTGTTCTCTACCTTTATTTCTCATATTCCCCAACAGTAAAATTTTGGTAAGTTTAGAGGTATAGAAAGAAACTTCTGATTAAGGAGAATATGACGCAATTCCTCAGATATTTAGCATACGATGGCAGCTTCTGCTATAATTTTGTACACTGATAAGCAAGTGAAACAATCAGTAGGTAATATAAGACTTACGAAAACATGTAGGAGTAGTGTTTGTTTGCTATTTAGAAGGGTAAACCATGTTAATTGTAATATACAAGTCATATACTGGATTTATATAACACATTTTGATCATTGTTTTGTAAAGGTACCATTGCTTTAAGC
>CM060964.1:85586929-85684429 GCA_030765045.1 Tenodera sinensis | reverse complement strand
TAGTAGTAGTAGTAGTAGTAGTAGTAGTAGTAGTAGTAGTAGTAGTAGTAGTAGTAGTAGTAGTAGTAGTAGTAGTAGTAGTAGTAGTAGTAGTAGTAGTAGTAGTAGTAGTAGTAGTAGTAGTAGTAGTAGTAGTAGTAGTAGTAGTAGTAGTAGTAGTAGTAGTAGTAGTAGTAGTAGTAGTAGTAGTAGTAGTAGTAGTAGTAGTAGTAGTAGTAGTAGTAGTAGTAGTAGTAGTAGTAGTAGTAGTAGTAGTAGTAGTAGTAGTAGTAGTAGTAGTAGTAGTAGTAGTAGTAGTAGTAGTAGTAGTAGTAGTAGTAGTAGTAGTAGTAGTAGTAGTAGTAGTAGTAGTAGTAGTAGTAGTAGTAGTAGTAGTAGTAGTAGTAGTAGTAGTAGTAGTAGTAGTAGTAGTAGTAGTAGTAGTAGTAGTAGTAGTAGTAGTAGTAGTAGTAGTAGTAGTAGTAGTAGTAGTAGTAGTAGTAGTAGTAGTAGTAGTAGTAGTAGTAGTAGTAGTAGTAGTAGTAGTAGTAGTAGTAGTAGTAGTAGTAGTAGTAGTAGTAGTAGTAGTAGTAGTAGTAGTAGTAGTAGTAGTAGTAGTAGTAGTAGTAGTAGTAGTAGTAGTAGTAGTAGTAGTAGTAGTAGTAGTAGTAGTAGTAGTAGTAGTAATGGTGGTGGTGGTACTGGTGGTGTTTTTTTTTTTTTTAATTAACGTCCTCCAACTTAATGTTATATCGGGCGGTGAATGACTGAAATGAGTGAAATGATGCTCAAATGAGCCCGAGGTCCCCAGAGCTTTAAGTTACCCGACACTCGTCCTCTCAGGATAAGGGAAAACCTCGGAAAAAAAACTTACCCGGATAACTTACCCTAAGCGATATTCGAACTCGCGACCTCTTGAACGTGAGGTAGAAACGCTAACCATCACGCTACCGAGGCGGGCTGGCGGCGGCGGCGGCAGCGGCGGCGCTGGCGCTGGCACTGGCACCGGTGGTGGTGGTGGTGGTGTTAATGGTACTGGTGGTGGTACTGGTATTAGTGGTGGTACTGGTACTGGTGGTGGTAATGGTACTGGTGGTGGTACTGGTACTGGTACTGGTGGTGGTACTGGTACTGGTGGTGGTACTGGTGATGGTAAATAGCTGATAATTAATAATACGTGTTAACTGTATGAAAACCGACTTAGCAAACTGTTTCATTTGTTGATTACTTCAAGATATATCGCCATTAGGAATCTGCTTTGTTCGTTTGGTGTGCAATCAAATTCAATACTGTCCTATTACTACAGTTTTTCTGTATAGATTTTTTCTTCCTGGTGATATTTGTCAAAATTCTCAGTGTGTTCAGCAAAAATAAAAACTTCTGATGCTGCAATGCTATTTCAATTTATACAATTAAACAGCATACAAAAGGAAACAACGTCGCTATGCTATCGAGTCATTTCAGTACGTCCTGATTCAGGTATTTGCATTTCTAATATCACCTACATTATACTTAAATAGCCATGGTATCCTCAAAGGGATTGTTGATGTCTACGTCTGTATATCGGTGATTACTTCATAACAGTCATGTCATAAGCCAATCAGAAGTTAATAACAGAGTGGGATAATTGCATGATATTGCTGACGTGCAGGAAAAATATCCAAAGAAAACAAAAGTGTTTGTAAGTCACGAAAGCATTGAAATATAAATTGGGTAGATACAACCGGAAATTGTTCTAAAGTTTCTTAGCGAGTTTGACATTGAAGGACAACTTAATGTTATGCCATGGAAAGGGAAGAAATAATACCTGGTGACTTCTGGGAACAACTTGTCGCGTTCAGTATTCCTTTGTTTTTAAATTTTTGTAGCTCTGAATTCAATTTTATTAGGTGTATGAAAAGCAAAATCCTGGTCGTAGCAGGATTACTCTACACCTTCGGCACACTAGGTTCGAACATATGTTTGGGTTCGTGCTTAAGACAGATCTACAGCAAGATACATTATATTGCACTACGTTTCATTGGGAGGAACCAGTAAAATTCGCGATAATACCGTTTACTGATGTAACAAACGTACTGAAAAAGGAGAAAATGAAACACATAGTGAAGATTGTAAGTAAAAATGGTTCAGGCTAATTGAAGCACATTAACAGCAGTGAAATTCGGACCAGCCAATTCTAGGAAGCTTAACCATACAATGAACAAATATTCCAAATGCTTGGAAGACGCTAATATTTTATGCTGGTGGCGCCACTATGCTACCCTCATTGGGGAGGTCAGCGGTTCAAACCCCCGAGGCCGGTAAACCTGTCCCAATATTTGTCATCGGTCGCTAGGTGAATGCTGGGTTGGGTAATTTGATCCGCAAATTTTCCTACCATTCCTTTCATTACTACATTTAATCTCCTTCTTTGCCGTTATACCTGCCATTGGCTGATCACCCATTCTGGATATGCTATGAGGCAAGGTTTGCTTGCTACTCGACGGGCTACTGTAACTAAAGCATTAGCTTGCAGGCACGTCATTGGGGGTAAAAGTTCTTCAGAGAGGAGGGTAATCAAATGAAGAATTTTCTGAAAAAGAATTGCATCTTATGGAATACTGTTTCAAAATAAAAACAAATAGAACGTTTAATGTAAGTGTTCTCGGGCTACCAGCCAGATGAATAGTTTAGACATCGACGTTTAGAGTATGATCGTCGTATTTCAAATGAATATTCCTACATCTAACTAGTTTCAAAATGTCCCTGAGATTTGGTCCACATATTAGAGACAATCCTGTTTGTCATGCTGCACGTTCTAGGTGTAGAGGTAGACAGATGTATAATATTAACTGAGGGGATTTCACACTGAGTTTATTCACGTTATTGTATGCCAAACCCTGGGAGGAAGACACCGTGTGAGAGCACTCTACCGACCTGTGTTAGAACCCCAGCGAACAGTGCGAGCCCACGTGAGCGTCCCTAACGTGTGATGGAGATTGTTAACCCAGACATCCGGGTTCGCAAGCGGTCACCAGCCAGGTGACTACACTCATCCATTGGAAACAGTAATTGCATTAAGTCCCCACACAGCAGCGCCAAACTCGCCTCATCACCAACAGTTCCGACATTGGACGACTGGATTAAAATGAAGGTGAACTGAAATGGAGGGATGGGTAGTTCAAGGGAAGTAATTATCCTTCCTAGCATTTGCCTGGTGACACCGGAAAAATACGAAAAAAATATGGTCGCGGGAGTAGAACCCATGACCTCCCGAAGCGAGCCTCACATGTTACCGCGGAGGAATTTCGTCAGGTGGTCTAGGGTAATATGCTAGCCTCTGGTTCCGGAGGTTGCGGGTTCAAACCAGTCGGAAGTTGATGGATTTTTTTTTTTTTTTTTTTTTTTTTTTGTAAAAATTCTTAGCATGGCTTCTGTTTGAAGGGGAGTAAATCTAGTTATCCCGTGACGTAGATTTACGGCACGTAAAATAACCTCAAGCCTCTGGGAAACATAAAGCAGTCTTTCACGCCCGACGTAGATTAGGTACTCTGAGAACATCCATTTAAAGAGCGTTCATAAACACCCAATTTCTCAATTTAACTCTGATTTCTGTATTAATCTTTAAAATGAATTGATCTGAAATTATGGATTTTAGAAAAGGTTAAAATGTTTCCCGACAATCTAACGAGGCGGTGTACAATCTTAGAAAATATTCCTACAACTGCCGGAAGTCGAACTTCGCAATTAGCAGAGCCACCGCAGAGCTACTTAGAAGGTATGGATAGTTACCTAATAATCGTTTAAAAGTATAGGGACACATCTCTATAGTAAGAGTAAGTATATCTAATGTAAAAACTATTGAAACAATTAAGTTTGCGGTAGTTTGAAATATGTAGTTCATTTTAATTTCGAGGTATATTGGCAATGGGTTTGAAAAATATTCAACTAAAGTAAATACAGAAAAACTACTTTTAACATTATGTTTAAAGAACAATTAAAACTGAGTAATGAAGAAAATGTACTTGATTCACTGCAAGAGAAAAATATTTAATTTGAAATACATTAAGGTATTCATTAACAGTCTATATAATTATCAAATTCTTACTCTAACTTGATATGTCTATACTAGGACTTTAGGTATAACTCGACTTTGTTAACTTTGAGTTTTGTGAGGGGACGACAGGACCCTGCACAGCACAAAGATAGGGTGAACATGTAAAGAGGAGAGGCAAGAACAGGTGGAAGACAAGATTGACCTGCTTCAATTTCCTGCTCTTCCAGCTATTCAGTCCATATTTTTCTTACAATTCGCACATAGGTCGCGATTTTGCTAACGTGATTGAGGTGTGAGTTAGTTTCAATATCTCCGTTTATTCACCTAAGTACAATTAAAATTAAAAGAAGCACAAGAAACCTAAAAGCTGGGCAGGAATGGGCCTTCTTCAAAATCAACACGCTGTTTATGATTATAACAAACTTATGGCACAGTTTCGAACATATGACGCGAGAGCCCGAGAAGTGTTTAAATGAGCATGCGCAAGCAGACAAGCAACAATGACTACTGGCCCTCGTATGGTAGCCAACGTGTGCTTCATTCACTAGTAACAATCATAGCAACCTCTGAAAAAGCTCCTATAGATCAACACACAAGTGTGTAGTATAAGCTGGAAGTGATTAGTAGAGCGAGGACATATATCCACTGAAGAAGAAATCAGGTTGACTGCACGGCGAATTGCTTGCTTGACGTCATCGCTGCTACCTCGGACTGAGGGGTGAACAGCGTGCTCTGGTTCAGTATGACAGCTGTACCGTACAGATAGGGAGTGTTATTTTCTGTGCGATCCGTGCTTACATACGAGGTGAATAATATCTTCAGCTTCAGGTGATGGTAAATTAAATAAGTTATTGGAAGAATTTGGAAGATATAATTTCGTATTGAATGGCGATACGATACACTTAAGTTATGTTATTCACAAATTAGAGATTCCAAGGAGAAACGGAAATTGTTGAACCAACATTGTAATACCAAAAACATAAAGCACTTGTTGCAGCATCAAAGAATAAAGAACACGGCCATTTGTCACTTCAATCGGAGTTTTTTTAAGACATGTGCAAAATAGATCATGTAAAATCATGTAATGATCCTGGCTACGCTACAATGGTTCATATAAAAATTGGTTTACAACAGCTAGACAAAATGTCATCTACGTATGACGAACACAATGCAAAATATCTTAAGTTTGCTCCCGTTACATCATGTGACGTTGAGAGAAGTTTCTCGCTGTATAAACATTGTTTAGATGACAAGTTTTACTTTTGAACAATTTAAAAATGTATTATTGTTCACTGCAATGTTTTTGAGGAACGAATAGATGACGATATGAACTGATGTAAATGGACTAGAGCTTCTTACACAGCCCTGCCCTTGGCGGCGCCGTGGCCGAGCGGTTAGCGCGCTTGCCTACCACCTAGGCGACCCGGGTTCGATCCCAGGGATCCGCATGTGGTATTCGTGGTGGACGAAGCAGCGTCAGGGCGGGTTTTCTCCGGGTCCTCCGGTTTCCCCCGCCATCTCATTCCACCGGTGCTCCATCTTCATTCCATGTATCATCAGTGTCACCGCCTGTGGTGCCGTAGTAGTAAAAGCGGGCGTTAAACACAACAACAAAAAAAAAAAGCCCTGCCCTTTTGTTTACATGTTCTGAACTCCTGTGCTACGCCGTCTGCCAGTCACCACAGAGCGTGTATAGTACGAGCGCGCGAACATTGTAAGCGATGGGATATTTATCCTCGCTCTAGTGATTAGCAACCGGCCATTCTAGAGGAGTCTTGACCTTTCTCTCACGTTCTGTTGTTTTACAATCACGGTCATGCAGTGGATTGGAACTTACAGTAGTGCGAGCACTGAAGTTAGTGTGTACTCGGAGATGTTCTTGCAGATAATAAAACTCTTAGAAATGGATTTGTCGGTTTAGCTCCATTGATACAGAATTCATGAGCTAGTGTTTAATGTACAGCCATGGAAAAATGATTGAACGCATTAGGAGAGCAGAATATTTCTAAGCTCCACGTCGTATTGCAGCGCGGTTCACTCAAGTCGATATTTACAACGTTCAGTCGAGTTTATTGATAGTCTGTTACATTTATCATCTGTCGGACATCAATAGACTGTTAGCGTTACGTAACGTTACCAAATTTCTCTTCGAAATTCATGTCATTTTAACATTAAATTGTGACTTAATTAACCTTAATGAAGGTATAAATGCATTACAGCGTTGTTCACGATGTTTGCGCAACATTTAGTGAAATAATGAACCATTCGTCAAGACACCAGAGGGCTACAAATATTTAACACAATTTTTTTCAGTGAAACGGCTCTTGATTAACAGTTTTATTCTACATATTTGTTACACACATCATGTAGACTCCCTGGATAAGGTATGATCGAAGCGGTGCATTCCACCCTATATATGTTAGAAAGAAGTCGTCAGATGGTAGTTCTTAAAAATAATCGCATGAATCACCGAGGAGAAATTGTTCTCAGCTCCATGGGTACTCCTCCACCGATTTATGCAGTATATAAAACAAAGGGTAGAACTTAGTCTGTTTACGCCAGCTAGCCTAAACGAGGATACGGTAGCGTCATCGTAATTTTATGCAGTTGCTTTTGGAGGAGCATATCTATGGCATCACACCACAGAGGTATTGCGATGGCATACTCTACTACGTATCTCCGAATTAACAAATGGATCAAGTTAATCTAAAATGAGCTCGTGTTCCACAGAGCTTAGATGCCCGATGTTTTTCTACTAAGGGCAGGGAAACCTCAGAAAAACCGAACCGAGTTTCGAACTTGCTGATAACTAACAGTACTGAGGCAGGCTTCATACTAATAAGAGGTACATATAACGGGTCGGTTTCATGTTACCTACACTCAAACTACAAGGAATGTAAGCAGCTTCGACCAAGGGCCACTGACAGGCAGCTAAAGGTGATCTATAGAGTGCTGACCACAAATGCCAACCAACTGTGCCAGAGATGAGGTGGTTTTTTACCTGGAACGTCCCTGCTTATAGTGGAAATACTTTATTGGCAGTTCCCAATAATTCAAAATGGGGACGATACGCTAAACTGAAGCACTGCCAACTATATAATGGGAATTACTACGTTTCAAGTAAATACCACTTTGCGATATTTAGCGCCGGGAAGTGATTTGATTCAGAAATGTTTCAGGTGTTCACGTGCTCCTATGGCCGTACAAAGAAGCTAATAGACAAAATATCTAGTAAACAAGTTTGCAAAACAGTGAGGTTTTGAAACAACCCTTCCAGAGCAGATAATTTCTTAGTACTGAATATAGTTGAATATTTACTGAAAAATTATGTTTTATAAACAACTACTAAGTATGAAAAACTTCTGTAAGTACTAACAATTCCAAATACACGTCCAATTGGAACACAATGGCGTATACGCAACCAAGGATAATTTCCTGTAAGTTCAACGAGTTACGTACCTGCAAGATATCGCTAACCTGACAGCTGCAATTAACACCAACTGCGGTCATATCTTTACCACGTGGAGACTTTTAGGAACACTTATTGGTACTAACGCCAACTTAACAGAGTGGATGTCGTCAAATATAACCTTAGATCAGGAGTCGGCAAAGGGTCATCGCGATTGCACCAATTGTGACGTCAGGGAACGCAACCCGGCTTGAAGGAGGAGGTTTGAAAGTCGCGGTGGCGGTGTAAAGGAAATTCTCTAATTCATGTTTGAATTTATACATGCTTAATTCATATACATTGACTAAGAGGTCTTTAACATTTATTTTTCATTAAGGTATTCTTTACTCCATTCAGAGCGTACGCATACATGTAACGTTAATACATAAGTACTGACATAGAACACAATATGTAGGTTTTGATCTGTCAGTCGTGATATTTTTTTTAGATTTTATAGTCCTCAGTTTAGAACAAAATTATTCACACATAGCACTAATATACGCAGCAAATAAATGGAGTGACGAAAATGTCAGTTTTGTAATTCTGATTTCAAAATTGTGTTTGTTGTGAATTCACAACTTCAATTTGTAACTGATTTTACACAACGACCTTTAAGGATTCATGAAGTTAGTGTAGGTACGTTGTAACCCACTTCTTCACTGGTCTACGAAGCTTCATTGAATATGTAAACACTGTTACATTTACGGACGAAGTTTGATTTTATAATATTTTTACAATACCTTAAGATTTCGTACTTGTGACCCGGTTGTAGTCTTTATGTCTACGTTCGTAATGTTGTTTAATGTTTTGCTTGTAAACACTTGTAATCAAAACTTTCAAACACAACAGACATTTCATATTTTCACACAGCAAAAATACCGTTCCTCCCACATTTTTGCAATGGGAAGGTTCCTTTGCATTTTCATGGCTTCGAAAGAGCCATGTTTATCATTGCACTGTCAATCACTGCTTGTTTTAGTTAGAACGCCCGTTGAGTGAAGGAGGGAGGGTAGGAGCAGAGTGACGTATTGCCTGCCCTTTAAGGGCACCTCGTATTATCAGCAGGTACAGATTTGCCAGTTTCCTGCCCTACGTCATAATGACGGAAAATGTGTCACAGTTGCATTTTGGTGAATTTCAAAAACTGGCGGTCTCTATAAGGTCCTGTAACAATTCAACATATTCCCTTTCGTCCTCGCTTTCATATTTAGAAGTTCGTATACCCACGCGACAAAAATAATTCTACACTCTAAAGAGGATTTCTCATAGGTATCGCTGTGGTGTGTGTTAAAAGGAAGATGATTTGTATACCTACGTGGAGACAAGCATGAATAAACTGAAGAGCACACAGGAAAAATATTCTTTCAAAGATACAGTAAATTCAATAAGGAGGTGGCGGAAAACGTATGAGAAATACACACAGTGGCAATTTAATGTTCCAACAGTCTGGGACTCTTCAGTGTCTCTGCGGTAAATCTGCTCGCTATTACGGAAAGAGTCATAAAACCAAAACCGCAAGGAAGAAATAGACCTCCAGAGACTTGGCTTGCATCCATATGGGAGAAGATGCTTCAAAATGAATGTGTTCACGTGAGACGTACTTTTAAGAATAATATCCACACAACGTCAAAATTTTACTACTGACCGCATAATGAGAACACATGATTACCATGATTACCATGATAGGGCGCAGTGTTGCAACATGTACTATATGGGTGCCTTGAAGTTCGTTGTTGCTCAGCTGCGACAAATTGTGATTGGCACAAGTGAAACTGAAGATAGCACTCTATTGTTTATTCCTCTCCCTCTGACGTTTTACACTCTGCTTCAAATGTGACTTTGTTCCCGGAACAATAAATAATACTACGCTAAGTAGCATCAGCAATACTTAACAGTATTAACGCATTAAAGAAAGTAATTATGACCATAGTTTCAATAAGTAAACCTGTTAAACCTCTGTACATTATACTAACGCATCAAACAGAGCAATAATGATCATAGTTTTAATAAGTAAACCTCTTAAATCTCTATATATTATTTTAACGCATGAGAGCAATTATGATCATATTTTCAATAAGTGTACCTATTAAGTCTCTATATATTATAAACCTGATGAAGTTATGTTACATGCAATACCCTACACAAGTATCTAAAGAACGAACCATTCGCCGCACTCCGCTTTGCACTATTCCATCATATTGTGTTAACCTAGCGTTTTTTTCTTTTCTGTCCTATTTGCTCTCTTTTTTGAAGGCTTTCAGGTCCTTTCATTAGTTCCCTTTTAATCCTATACACTAATGCTCCTGAACACCCGATAGCCTTAGCTGTTTCTTTTACTGCCTTACTAACACTCATTTTACTTGAAAAATAATCTAACACATTCATAATTGTTTAGCGTTCCTTCTTAATTTACCAATATATCGTCTCTTCCTAGCTTCCTCCTCCATAACTACAAGTATTTACTGAAAATGTTAAATAAATAATACAATAACACTTCACAGGCTCCACAAAGTATACACATACACGGCTTCTTTCGAATTGTTACTCCAGCTCCTTATACTACCTTCTGTGTCACGTCTGGCGCGTTTCAGCAGAATAGATGAATACCTTTTGTTTGCCTCACACGATGGAAGCAAGAGGTTACAGGCTTCTGGTTTATTTTAAAAGTGTCTCTACCACTCCTGAACTTTTGCTCTCGTAAAATCAATAACCAAAAAAAGTTTCCCATTATGTAACTTATGTAGTGCACAGATATAAAATTTTACGAAAACATTTAATTTAAAAACTTGTAACAGTTAACTGAGTAAACCTAAGGAGTTTAAAGTAGGCAGGTAACAACATGATACTTTACTCCAGCTAAGAAAAAATGCAGACGTATTCCAGCAGTTAGTGCGAGATGAATATAGAAACAAATATCGGACTTTTACTGAAAAAAAAAGTTTCCTGTAGAAATATGGCCCTATAAAAATGTATAATGACTCTAAAAAGGATATAACCTGATAGAGAAAAAAAATTCTGCAAAGAATGTGTTCAAACCTGAAATTTATAACTACTGAATATTTATATCATGCTATTAGGAACCTGGCAACAGCGCGAGAGTAGAAAAAGACGAAGCTAATGGTAACTTGTATGCGCTAGATACATTCAGATATATCCCATTTAACTCCATACTGTCATCTAAGGGTGAGACAGGCTATAGTTTGGGAAGAGTTGTTTAAGGAAAATTTTCTCTGGGTTTTCCCCTAATTATTCTTTTAAGAGAAATGCTGAGTATCACTAAGCTTAATTGGCCTCCAGTTCAATTTAGCATCATTCCACTCATATTCCAATGTCTCTGTAGACCAGGGTTTTTAAAATGGACAAACATTTTAAAAGTTGGTAGAATCAGACTGGAAAATTCAATGACATAGCCAGGATTTGAACCACAGATCTTCTGGTGGGTGGATGGGTCGATGGGTTGATGGGTGGGTGGCTGTATGGGTAGATGGATGGATGGGTGGATGGATGAAGGGAGGAGGGACGGACGGACTGAGGGACGGACGGATGGATGGGATAGGTTAGGATGGAATAGATTAGTTGGAAGATTAGAGGGATAAGTTAAGTACTGTCAAATTATTTAAGTTCTACTCAAATACTACCCATGGGCACATTAACTGTATATGTGCAGTACATGTCTACTGTTTTAAAGCTGTAACTTCTGGATTTCTGGGCAGTGTAAAAGCACCCAGTTACCACAGATTAGTAGAAAATTACTTACAAAAGTTGCAAAAACTCAGGTTGAAATTACATTTCCTTTATTTGCCTTTGAAATACAGCTCAGCAAATTTGGTTTCTGTGGGTAATTTACAAGGAGAATGTGTATCAGGGCATTGTCACAATGGAATGTCATTACCAACAAAGACTGGATCCAGTCAGAATGGGAAATAGTTGTTGAATTTTAGACCGGCAAACCTCCGATTCGTCACACAACTGGAAATACCGGAAGGGGCACTCCTAAAGTTTGGGAAATTTATTACTAGCATCTACATACCTGAAGATCCTTAAAATATTTTGTACTTCATTCTTTTAGTACAAACAGAAATACGGAGAATATTTTTGCTAAATGTTCGGTGCTTTGATTGTCGGCTATAGAAGACGTTAAGTCCACGGCTTCAGTTCTGATCAGCTCATGTGAAGTATCCCCAGGGCCCAACGTCGTTCGATTCGACTACGTCAATGTTATCCCACCGTTGGTGGTAATGGGTACAGCCCGCTTTTTTTTATTTTTCAATTTTTTAAATTAACATTGTGTCATATCGTACGAATGAGTGAAATGAATGCTCAAAGGAGCCCGAGGTCCATGGAGCTTTAAGTTACCCGACATTCGTCTTCTCAGGGTAGGGAAAACCTCGGAAAAAAACCTTACCCGGATAACTTACCCTAAGCGAGATTCGAACTCGCGACCTCTTGACCTCTTGAACGTGAGGCAGACACGCTAACCATCACGCTACTGAGGCGGGCAGGTACAGCCCGCTGAGGGCCTCCAGTTAATAAATGGGCTTACTTATCACTTGGCTGGACGAGGTTCTCCCGAAGGTCGTAGACCAAATAGGGTGCATTGGACAGTCTTTAATCGTACTTGTAATTATGTGTACTAAAAGTATCAGAGGCAACTGATATTTCTCTATCCTCTGACTATAATATCGAATGCATTTATTAGCTGAGGATATGTTTGTCTGAAGATAGTTTTGTGCTACTGTGCTGCAGACTACTTTTGGAACTTTTGAAACAACACAGGGCCTTAAAGCAGCTATCTTCCAAAGGCCCTAACAACAATTGGCTCAGTTGCGATTATATTCTCCTTAGTCAGTGACCTGAAATGAATCTTCAAAATAATATTCACGACGTTTTTAGCTGTGTATAGGGTTCAAGTATCGACGCTCTGTCTCTGTCCGTGATGTTTCTGAAGTAAAGAGATGCATCAAACTATGAAATCAATAACACTTTAAATTCTGCAGTAAATGAAGGCATTTTGGTGCTTCTGAAACAATCAGTACTAAAATTCACCATTCTAGTTCTTTTTATAGCACGTTTATCGATAACAAGGAATTACTGTTATGAGATTTGACCTCCGTTTTACACAGATAATTTAGCCGCTACTTACTGTACTGGAAGAGGCTTGTGCCATAAGGATATAAATGGTTTCCTGAAACAGATTTCTTATAGAAAGGCGATGGCCTACGATATGCAATGAAAACTGCAACATCCACTAGTACGTTTCCGGCAAATGAGGTATCAAATATGATAAGGTCGTGGAGTATGGTTGCCTACATCTTGCGTAGACAATCATAATTTGAGCATTTTAGAGGGCCCCTGTCATTATACGTAAGATTCACAAAATGTTTATGTTCTGTACCTGCACAGACAATGACGACTGAGTTTACTTTCTCGTGATTGAATTAACTGCGCAATAATTATAATAAATGATCCACGTGTATAGTTGCACTGAGAACAGGAAATCGCGCGGCTACATCCATCGGCCTTCCTAAAACAAAATCACTTGAGCATAAATCACGTATAATCTCTTCGTGTGTGTCTTTTACATTATGTATCCAATACTCTTCTATGTAAAGCACGTGGCATCGGTTTTGTGTTGCGTTATATGTACTGAGAAGGGAATCCTGTGTATATGAACAACTTACCGTGCTGTAGCATGGGCATATAGTTGAGTACTTAATACCTTGACCAAGCATGCCTTGCGAAGAGCCGTTGATGATTACAGCAGAAAGCGTCAGGGCTGCGGAAAGAACGCCCAACCAGTACGTACCTGTACTTTCACCGAGCGAGATGGTTCCAGCTAAGGCGTGAGACACTCATCCGGAACGTCCAGAATTCGACTCCCGTCAGCCACACACTCTCATCTTAAGATTTACGAGGTTTTTCCTGTTCATTAGCTGAATGCTGGAGTGGTTTCTCATGTACCATGACTTCCTTTCCATCACTTCCTTTCATCCCGTTTCTTTCTCATATTTCAGATGTGCTTCTAGGTTTCGTGGAGTATGGCAATGCCGGACAGATAGTACGGATGCTTGCTCAAAGGGAAGGGTGCTCCCCATGGACACTAAACTGCTAGGCCGACGGGTCACTCTTTAAGCACCTACAGCAGTGGATGAGAGCGTGTGAGGTGTCCCCGCTCGTTGTGTAACCTATATCTTATTTTTTCTTTTAGAAACTGAAAAACTCCGTTAGATTTTACTGTTCACTTGCCCTTCTCTAGTGATAGGAACAAAACTATCGCTATGAAAGACGAACTTTCCTTCAATTTACGGAATGTGAATGTCAATTATTATCAGTGCGATCTGGATTTTAACAAACTTCAGTTGCAGGTGCAAAAGGAGAATTAGAGAGTTTAGAAGGTTTTCTATTGTTCTTCTTTCAGGAAGGATTAAATTAGTATTAATAATAATTACACGGTTGCTTTGCTTATGTATCTATTCGTTGTATCGTTTTGTGTGTTATTTTCATATCCTTTGAATATGAACTTGGATGATTAACTGAAACATCTATATTGACGGACATTTGTTAGGGGTATAACCAGTAACTGCTATTGAAGGAAGCAATGGAGTTAAAATGCCATTGTGAATTTAATAATGAAGGTCTACTTAGCAGATAAAAGTAGTGGTAATAAAATATGGGAAGTAAAATAAATCTTTAGGTTGTAGTTTAGACAGCAATAATAACTTCTATAAAGAAGATTACCTGCCAGTTCTTCGATCTCTTTGGTATACACCAGGGACGGAATGCTGCTTCGCGAGGGGTGGTAAGCCCTCATTCTGCTTCCAATTCTCATCCCAATCGAACCAGTTGTTTCTCTTGTCTCGGCATTTAACATCCGTTATTAATGGCGGCACTCTTTGGACCTGAAAAATATAATTCCGGTGATTTAGCTCAGTGATATGCAACATTGTCTCTTTAGAGATGCTTACGTAATTAACGGCTATTCCCCACTCCACTCTTTCAGTCGGAGGGTGAATCAGCTCTTGCTTGTGATGTGTACAAACACAACCAGTCAGTCAGTCAGTCAGTCAGTCAGTCAGTATCCAGTGATGGACACAAACAGGCGATTACATGGTAGTTTCTAAGTCGTAACTTGAATCTTCTGGTAAAGTCCTCAGAAGACATCTTCATTCTGGATGAGTTTTGCATAATAGTGAGCGTGATAGTAAGAGATAGACAATGTCGCACTAGATAAAAAATCGTGGATCTTGTTAAAACACAAACTTTATGTGAAATGCGTTTCTTTTCTTTGAGTGAACCATTTCCGAGATTCTATTATTTGTGTGAATTTGCCAATGCTTATACTTTTCTCAAGTAGGAATATGTTATTCGTTTTTTATCTCTTGCTATTGCAAACAGAACGAAATTTCAAAGGTATCACGTAGCAACCAGCTCTTAAACATTCCAATATCACTTAAAGCCTGCTGTATTTCCACAATGCCCTTGCACCTGCAAGAAAATTAGCAAAAAGTTACATTCTGAAAACGGTTATGCGGATTAAAATGAAGTAGATAGAAAAATACGCATTTCCAGGAATAGTTCGTATAAAAGTGAGTATAGCTCTACAAATATTTACGAACAGAGTTTCTCCACATTGAATTTTACTAAAGACGTGCATCAAAATAGGTTACGTGACGATCACTTGGTGTTTCTTCTAAGGCTTATTATCTTCGACTTTGTCGCCAAATATTGATAGACTTCTTAAATGTAAGCAGTGCCAAGCAAGTCGCTAATGAACAGATGTTTGTCCTATAGGCTTTGAAAGTGCTTCCGTAGATCAAATCCAACGCACATATAACAAAACCGCTATTGTAACACAATATATGGGTGTGTCTTAAAGAGCAGCAACGTGCGTATAGTAGAAGGAGATTAAGCCAACCTCCCCTCTTTCGCGAACTTTGGACACCGATGGTTTAGCTTATCTCTAGGACCATAAAGGTGGGAGATCACTCCCACATGCAAGTTAGAGGCAAGGGATAGAAAATATGTTTTGCAGTCAGAAACTTAGGAACTATATTCATGCTTGCCTCTTCAGTCAAGCACTGATTGTATAGCAGCTGAACCTTCTCCAACCTTCCCCATAACAAGAGACAGAGGGGTGAGTATCTGCGTCTCTTTTTAAAACGTCCATTTCTCTTTCTTTAGATATAAGACAAGGTAAACTAAATGCTCTATACATAGTGGTGCATGAATCATTTTAACTGTGTATACTCCTGAGGGGCAAGCAGAGGACCACTGGAACGTTTTTCGTGACACTGTTATCTATGTTGGGCTGGATAGTAGACGTATAATCACATAATATGAGACACGGGAGTCATCGTTTACTCTGAAGTGTATATGAGATTTAGAATAGTTAAGTTTCGAATATAGTTCGCACATGTATATCGAACCAAATATTGCATAATAGGGCCCGCAGACTCTCAAGTTGGGGTATAAATCCGTTGTCAACACCGGGTAGAGCCCCGTACCCTGTTTTACTGTAGGATTAATGAGTGCTATTTTTAATGCACTTATTTCCAATTTTAAACGAGGAGCTTCTACTACATTGAAATTTAAAGGATTAGAAAATCGCGCTATGGTTTGTTCTTTAACAAAAGATACTGGAATCTTTCTTCAAATTCACTTTAAAAGTTGCCCATAGTTAATATGTAATTATTATACAGATGAGGCACTGTAGCTCCTAAAAAGAAATATAAATTATTAAAGAGATACGTGGCTTTTTGTGGAACTTGATGGCGCCATAAACGTAACGTGGACATAAATTCCTTTGCTGCATCCATCATGGTTACTAAATGTTGATCTTTTCCAAAAATGAAATCGAAAAATTTCTGAACTACTTATTTGGTCTGCCAATGCTGGATCCTGATATGGTTGGTGCCTGTTTTGTGAGGACTTTTATGGCAGTGGTACCTGTCGCGGAAAAACTAAAGACGTTTGGCGACTATTTAGTGGATACTTACATCGACGAAAATGCACTCTTTCCTCGTTCCATGTGGACAGAACTAAGTTGCAATAGACAGAGACTACCAACGCTTTCGAGAGTTTCCACAACAGATACAATAATCAGTTCTACTCCTGCAGCCCACATATATTTCTTGAGTTACTGAAGCAAATTCTGTTGGATACTAAAATTGCAACCAAATCCTCAGTAAATAACAAATTGGGAAGGTCTTATCCATACTTGAAACTCATGATGCAGCAAGTAGAAAATTTCAAAGATGGAAAAATTTCAAGAATGGAATGCGTGAAGTTGATTTCTTAGGGAGCCAAACCTGGAAATACATGGATATAAAATGTAAAAGAAAAAAATATCCCTTATTTTTAAGATGAAAATACATATTAGTACATGATATAAGTTGAAAATATGAAAAATAACGAAGCATCTAAATGTGGTGCTACTCTAAGTATATTAAAGAAATAAATAAATAATGACGTAGCTGATAAATGTGGAATCTTTTGGGGTGCGAGCCAGTTCGCTTCCTCACGGTGCACCCTGGATAACGATATACGAACTGGAACAAGAACCACTAATTCAAACTTAAGTATTAGAGGTTCATTTTCTTTCGGTATTAGAGCCGTGTTTCTTTATTAATCATAAACGCAAAAGATAAACCATATTCCGCTAGAAATATATAATGGTTAATAAATATTATAAACAGAAAGCTGGAACTGCTACCTGCTTTGATCGGGAGGCTTAGGGGCTATGTAATTAGGGGCCTTTAAGGGTCCGGGAATCTTCAGGGTTACTTTTATGACTCTGGGAGACTTCGGTCCTGCACCCTTGAGATAATGTGTAAGGTGTGTTAAAAAGGCAAGATCATTAACCTCAGGGATAGGAGAGATACGTAATGGGTTCGGCACTGAAGCTTGATTATTGTACGTATGCCCCCAAGGGGGCACCCCCGGGAGGAAGGATGAGATGAAAGGAGAGGAGACACCGGCCGGCCACATCCAGACTGATGGTGCAGGCATTGACAGAGGTCTCTAACGTTTCCCAAGTTGGACTACACCTCCAAGTCTTTAGGCCTTCCGTGTCCACCTTAGGGATGTCGGCGGGGTCCAACGTCCCCATATGCCGCCCCCCTGCCCGTATCCCATGGACGAGGGACGGAAAGAGTTCCTGTGCGCATATCACCCCTGCCAAGCTGCAAGAACCGACTGGATGAACGATGAATGAAATGATTAATGAGCTAAAATGGAAGGACACGGAATTTAGTGGATGTAATTATCCTTCCCAGCATTCGCCTAGCAACCCGGGGAAACGTCTCAAAAACCGACGGGTCAGGTAGGTATGGGAATCGAACTCACGACCTCGCTTATGCAAACTTCACATGTTACCCCGGAGCCATCTCGCTCGCTTCATTAATCCACTGTGGATCAGATAATTCCAAGAGGATGGTCCCCTGTAAATATAATAATGCATATATTGATAGATTTTATAGGAAATATACATTGACATGTTCGTTACTACACTACACCACACTGACCACCAGTGTGTGTAGTTTATCTGTCGTGGTGAGCAGTGAACGTCTACAAGGACAAAGATATGGAAGACTTATTGGAGGGGTGTATTTGTTATGGCATCTTAGAGTTGAGGTACACACCGTTCCTCCTTTCCCTGATTCTGTTTCTCAGCTTCACCTCCTACCCCTGCTAATCATATTTGTCTGCTAATTAAGCATACTATCCAGGCTTGTAGACCATGGTCTAGTGGATTTTTAGATTCCCGACATTTACAATGAATTCGAGCTCTCACCAGCCACCGAATCATCTGTGAAGATGCAAGGCGTAGTCCTTGGCGAATCGTGTGGTACTTACTGTTTCCTAACGCAAAGGAAGTCCCTGACAGGAATTGACTGCCCCTATCTGTATGAAAACAGTGTGACAAGGACAGCGAGGGTGTGTGTGACAGGAAACGTATACTACACAAGGAGTAAAGCTATTCAAAAGACTGTCCTAGTGTCATAAACAAGGAGGATGAGGCAGGGTGTCGGACCTGTATCTAATCGGCAATTTCCCCTCACACCACATTCCCCGGAGACTTTCTTCGCCGTGGCAAACTGAACAGACCCACTAGAGTCTATATGACACCTACAAGCCCGGATAGTATGTTTAATCACCAAGACGCCGGGCATGAAAGCCCAAGCTTGCACATATTTGTCTACATATACAACTCCAGTAAAAGCAGAGCGTTATGTACTTCGGTTATATTTTTACTTTCTCTACTACGTATATCAAGTAGAGTAAACCCATGTAGTCCTGCTTACTCTAGATGACTTTTGCATAATTAGTAAACCGTAAGAGATAAAACAAACTTACTGTACAAAATATGTAGATCTTGCTAAACAACACAATTTGTTTTTCCTTTGTAGAGCCAAATATTTCGATTATATTCCTTGTTATTTGTGTGAGTTTTGGAAAACACTTTCGTCAAATGGAACTCGTTATTCATCTTTATATGTTAGCCATGCAAAGAGAATGGGATTTGAAAGCTTTAAAAGTTTTTACTATCGTTCAAAGCTTACTGTATTCCCATATTCCCCTTTCACCTATAAGGAAATACGTAGTAAGATAATTTCTGCAAATGTTTATCTCAACTAACACGAAGAAGATACAGGAATAAGAGTTTGTAAGAATTGTTAGTACAAGAGTAGAGAAAATCATGTGAGTGCAACACATCAGATTTTTCTCCTGAGAGTGTACATTGACAAAGAAATCGTAAAAATCAAGTGTGGTAAAACTTCTTGGCTTCGCATTGTAGTATAACATAGATGGGGAAAACTGACTCACTGTGTCACTTCCCCTGCATCGTAATTTTAACCCCGTTCACTCCCTCACAGCAATTAGCTACCACGCCATGCCTTCCGCTGTTGTCTGTCTATCTCAGAGCACCGGCTAGCCCTTCAAATTCTGTAAGTGGAGAGAGTAGATACTCGATTGTATTACCGTCACCCCACTTCCCCATGCCTGTGGTATAAATTTGGTAATAAATACTCATTGAACATACATTAAATACTTTTTCGGCGTATGAACGATTTAAGGTTTACAAGACTATAAATGTTTTGCGTAATGTCGCTGATATGTAAAACCGTTATCCCTACGTATACCATACCCCTATCCAAGATGTTTGGAAATTACCATTATAAACTCCTGTACTTCTAGAGGGATTGAGTTGATGAAGTTACAAATACAAATGTCCGGGAATGAACCGATTCAAATCGATCTATGTTGCATGTGTCAAATTTATATACAGGGTAATAAATTAGTCTATTTGTTCCGTATCTTCAGAGACATTTATAATGGTGAAGCTGGCCATTATAGCTCAGTGACAGAAATTTACACTTTCAGGCACAGACTCGGAATATTTGTTCACAGCTGTAGCAGGTTTCGAAGTTGGACGGCAATCGCATGCAGGAATGAAGAATGGACAGAAGGGAGACCGAATTTTCATATGAAATAAATTTTCTAGCAAACCGAATCTCATTAATATTAACATCGCGGGTAAAGCTGTGCCACCTGTTTGAAATTTCATTAGAATTTTACTCTGTACGAGTAGACAGTCTAATTTTGAACTTCACAGAATAAGTCGATCTCGAACTAAATTTTATTGACCGGCTAATTGCAGCGCTAAAGCGTGTTTTCTTAGACTCAAATTACTATTATCATTACAACAATTGGGCGAACGCGAGGCCAAGTGCTTAGACCGCTCGCCTACCGCTCGCTTTCGATCCCAAGGACCGGCATGTGGTGTTAGTGGTGCACAAAGCGACGTCTGGGCGGGTGTTCTCCAGCTTTTCCGGTTTTCCCCGTCACTCATTCCAGCAATTGCTCCACAATCACCTTTTGAATCATCCATTTCACATCATTATCTTCCTCACTCTCATACCCGGTGCCTGACTAACCACCCGCTTCCAGGTCTTCACTCTGTCCGGTGCATAGGTTCGTCTGCTCCCAACAGGCATCTGACCCTAGGGGGTGTAAGTACTCTATATGGGGAGGGTAATCAGGTAAAGAAGGATTACAACTATTGAAATGGCTACTCTAGTGGTGGTAAGCTGATCGGACTTGAGAAAAATGAATGTCACGATCGGCATTTGAACCATGGATCTTCAGGTCGCCATGCCAATGCTCTTACCTCTTGAGCTACTATGGCGGAATACTCGTATGCCAATCTTTTCTTTCTCTACCACGGACATAGCAGGCAGAGAAGTTATTGCATTCTACTCAAATTCCATATCTAGGTTTTATTGGGAATAAACGTATCAAACATTATGTGTCCAAAAAGAGCATTTTAGATCTCTGCGGGCTTCATAGCTGAAAAAAAAGGTCGGATATATACCGAACCTGGTACTTGAGTTCAGAATTTTCCAAAAATACGACACGAAGGTTTCCAAGAGAGTCCCCGAACTCAAACTAGCTTTGCATTGAATATCTTTTGAAATGCTTAATTCTTTGAAAGATGGCTAAGGAATTTGATTAAAATACAACGTAGATATTAGAGATATTTAAATGACAAATGCAATGTATAATCTTAATTTTCTATGCATAGCCTGTGTAGTCCCCTTTGATTGAAATTTGTATAAGTCGAAAACTATAACAAATAGAAAAATAAATTACGGCAGAGGAAACTTAGTGCTTAGGTAATTTTTTTCGAAGCATCAGCAGTTTTTGAAATATCTATATTGTAATTTTACATTTTGCCAAGACTGTCATATCTAATGGGCATAACTGAAGGTTTGCGATCCTCCTTTGTTTCTATGTTTTATGTTTTGTTTATTTTCATCACAACTGCTTGTTGCCATGAAAGGAGCATTTGAATGACGTTTCCACTTGTTGCATGCAAATTTTGTTTAAATGGAAAAATCAATATAGTGCTGTGATATTGTGAATTAGTGTAAAGATCTGTTGTAACGTTATTGAAGATAACTTTTGTGAATCTTCTTTCAGTGGATTTTGCTTCGCACGAGTGCTGTGGAACCAATTTTATTAGAATGTTTCACTTTTAAGTTTAAACAATGCATATTTTATTAATTGTCACAGTAGCGTATTCAGTATTCTTTTTTTTTCCGCTTCTTACTTTTTCTACTACGGATAGTAAGTAGGGGAAGTATTTAATTTCACCCAAAAATTCGATGTCGAGTTCTCACTGTAAGTACGTTTTGAGGCCCCCTGGATCCAAGTGTGTGTGTGTGTGTGTGTGTGTGTGTGTGTGTGTGCGTTTGTGTTTGTGTTTGTGTTTGTGTTTGTGTTTGTGTTTGTGTTTGTGTTTGTGTTTGTGTTTGTGTTTGTGTTTGTGTTTTTTCCTGTCAGTGAACAGTATAACTCAAAAACGAAAAGTCGCTTAAAAACCAAAGTTTATATTTTAAGTTTAATATCCCTCAAGGATGTGATAAGAAGATCTGGAAGAAAATTTCCCCAAACTAAATCGCCCTTTACATGGAAATTGGCTTTTGCCATTGATTGTTCTTTAAGGGCACTGATGACCATGTAGCTGAGCGTCCTTAAACCTACATTTCTCTCTCTCTCTCTCTCTCTCTCTCTCTCTCTCTCTCTCTCTCTCTCTCTCTCTCTCTCTCTACATGGAAACTTTTTCGAAAATTTTGATTCTTCCCAAAGATGACTCTAACGATTTTGATTAAAATACCACGTGTTTGAGATATTTTTATGTAAAACGAAATGTATATTTTGAATTTTCTCGCTATAGCCCATGTAGTCCTATTTACTCTTAATGACTTTTGGATAACTGGTAAACCGTAAAATGTCGATACCGTTAAAATACACAATTTATGTCCGAAGGCACCTTTTTTGTGGAGTGAACCATTTCGGAGATATTCCTTGTTATTTGTGTGAGTTCTGCAATACTTCTACTTTTCTCAAATGGAAGATCGTTACTCAGTTTTTTATCTACTGTGCGTATAAAGAGAATAATTTCAGAGTCTTCGTTTAAAGGCCAGCTTTAAACGATTTGACTATCGCTCAAAACCTACAAGAAAATTACCAATCAGGTAATTTCAGAAATGTTTACCTCGAGTAACATGAAGAGGAACAGGAGTTTATAAGAACAGTTAATACAAGAGCAGAGAAAGTCATCTGAGTGCAACACAGAGTTTTTCTTTTGTATTTCTTTTTGCAGTTTAAGACTTCTCATAATGCTTATTAAGAAATGAACCGCTTTTAATTTTGGTACTAAAGAGTATTTTTCCGACATACTTGGTGATGGCTTTATGTTTATCAACTGCGATCAGTGTTACGCCTTAGTCTCTAGGTCATGTGAAACAAATGAAATTTCAAAACCATCACATAACAATGGATTTGCCTATCACATAAGCCTACTGTATTCTCCTTGTACCTGCAAAGAAATGTGTAGTTAAACCATTTCTGCAAATGTTATCTCAACGTGAAAGACATTGCGGAGAGTTAAAGAGAAAGTCATGTGCATTTAACATAGGGGACTTTTTCAAGTCGAATTCGCTTCCCCACTCTGTCTATACACTACTAGTGTGTAAGAGCAATTATCAGGTGGTGTTCTTTCGATAAATGCTAAGGTTAGCTATCACAACCATTACGTTTCAATAGGAAGCCTTTTCGAGTCCACTAGCTCACTCTCACTCACTCACTGTCACTCGTTCACTGACTCACTCTCTCACTGACTCACTCCCTGGTTTAGTCACTCACGCACTCACTCACTCATCCTTCCAAGTGTTAGAGACCATTGCACAGTAGCATTAAACAATTTCTTTGATAAACTCTTTTCGGTATAATACTCGGTCATGATATAAATGTGTTTGATGAGAAGAGAAACTAAATAGTTACAAAACCAGTGGGTGAGGCATCCGAAGTGTAGTCACGTAAGTAAAATATGTGCAGAATTGCGTTTGCTGGTGACCTGAGGTTGGCAGATGATGTGCTGTTTTCATTGTGCAACGGTATGTTTCCACTATCGCCTTACACTTCGCTCCCTTCTGATCCCAAGTTTTGATGATATTGCAAACTGTCAAAAAAGAAAGCAGTAGTCGCCTAGTCCTAGTCCTAGCAACAGGACTAACATTGATTAAATACCACTATTTCATTAGTTTTTATGCAGACACCAATCGCATTTTATGCAAATACGATGACAATTACACTTTCTTGAGGCTGCTGAGAGAATTTGACAAACCTAAGGCATTTTAAACCACATCGGACAAGCTATCGAATGAAGGAATCGGGTGTTCATTAATTCAAGTAGAATGCAGTTTGAACAAAATTTTGTCATATCCCAAAAGGCGCTCAAATAACAGGAACACGAAAACTTTTGTCGAAAACAAATGTGAGTGAAAGTCTGAGATGTTTTTGTAGCATAGGTTTTTACCTCAGAAGTACTGTAAACGTACCTGTTAACAACCGGTATATGTATACATACAGGATGTCACCCCCCCCCCGAAAAAAAATTACAGATAACGCTTAGTAGGTTGTGTGGGATGGCAAACTGATCGGTTTTTAACAGGGAACCACTGTACGGAAATGCACGGTTTGGATGCTGTAGTGCATCGAAGTGCGAGCTGGGTGTGCGTTCACATTTCGTCAATAAACTCAACATGAGTAGCACATCGAGCTGTCTACATTACAAACGGGCTTCGAGCTCTGCACCTCCTACGCCATTGCACAGCCTATGTCGGCGGTGATGAGCCTCATGCACATGACCCAATGCGTGCGGTTGAAAATTTTCAATCGCTCCGTGGACTTAGGCAATAAGGTCCTCCACTGACGTTACAGGGGTACCATACACCATACTCTTCATACAACTCCACAGAAAACAGTCGAGAAGTGTCAGATCTGGCGACCATGGAACTGCTCCAACTCTACCAATCCATCGATTACAATATACGACGTTGAGGTGATTTCGCACATTTGCATCATTGTGCTGGAGCTCATGCCAGCAATTTCCGCAACTGTGTATTGGTACGTGTAGTCCTGTTGTTAAAACGTCACTGTACTGGTAACTACAGAAGCAACGCACCAAGGAACGGAGGAATGAAGGAATGGAAATGGAGGAACATCGAAACGAATGCTGACAACTGTTCGTTCTCAAACTTTGACGCGTTCTGTCTCTCCCTCTCTCTATATTTATGAGAGAGATCTTATTATAATTATTACATTTTTTATAACCACACTTCATTAAATGCACTGAACGAGGTTAACTATTACCCACCATTGTGGAGTCTTCAGATGCTGGCGATGAAGCCATCAAGCGTGATATGGGCTTGATCTCGTAAGGGCCATCAGTGTCTGGTGGTGAAGGAGAGTTGAACAGAGTAGATTAGTCTAGGTGCAGGGGTCTACTGAGCCTCCGAGAGGAAGGGGATACAGGAGGTGATCACATCCGACACGCCTAAATTGGACGCATACTGGGCAACTAACGTTTCTAGACACCAGATTCTGACGTCGGCAATACCACCCACATAATCCTTCCTCTCCAAGAAGAGATGTGTTTGGAAGTTCGTTACATATTGAACCCCAGGAGACCGTTCCAGCAACTCTACAATGCTGTTCCGTGTCCCCCCCCACGTTTATTCCGCCCACCGATCCGCCAGCTACATTCCGCTCTCAACCTGTCGCCGAAATGTTTTGACATGTGAAACGGCTAGTGTGGGCTGCACTCGAACCACTTCATGACAAATTCGAGTGACCTATGGACAAATATCGCAGATATGTAAACTGTGCTCATGACTAATATTTCTGTGCAAATTTAGTACAGTATTGTGACGGAAACCTTAACCGTCTCGCCAAAACTATACCGCTCGCAAAAGTTAAAGCCATGTGAACGCTGGCAAATGCTCAAGCAGAGCGCTGTTGCCAAGCGTAGTGCGTGTACCGGCAGAGGTTCTGTACATACGAGTGTGCGAGATCCGTGTACCACATTCGGCAGCGCTGGTAGCAGGGGCAAACTTAGGATTCGCTGGAGTCTGCAGTACGGCCCGCCTCCATATGCCTTTAACTTTTGCGAAGATTATAGGATACTTATTTCCTGTTGATATCAGTGTACAAATAAGGTGTTCTTATGCGGATATGTCTACTTTTCTTTTTGTGAAAATGGCTATGGCCATGGCATTGAATTGTTCAGTCCTGATTCCCACTCTTAGGCTTTGGACGTTTCTGCACACAAACATTTTTGTACCCCGTGCCACTAACAGGCGTGATGGAAGAGATCTTCCAGTGCTTTGGTTCTAGAGACAAGCTACACCATCGGAAGCATAGTCAAGAGTAGCGCAGGCCGACAGCAACAGAGAAAGTCTCCGGAGAGCACCAGCTGCAATCCCAGGCAGATGAATAAGACATAGAGACGACTACCGCACCGGCTAAGCTGCCGTCACTAAGAGAGTGGAGAAGCGCTACAGTATTTAGAGAAGAAACTCTTGGATTTAATTCTGTATCTTGCGTGAGAAGATTTTATTCTAGGACCTTGGGCATCTGAGAAAGAAGCAAACACTTGAAGATATTCTGGAGGACATTTAGGGGTGAAATTTTTAAATATCGTAGGTTTTATGTTTTCAAATTGTTGTCATATACTCGTACAGCTCTGTCACAATAATTAAAAGTAATATATATATATATATATATATATATATATATATATATATATATATATATATATATATATATATATTACTTTTATAGTCCTAATTAACCGAGTCCTGCATATGATTCAGAAATCTTAATTTTGAAAAAAAGCTAATACCATATTAAGTACCAATGTACAAACTCAACACTTATGAATTTTATGCACTCTTCTAGTTGTTTGTGATATCTTGAACTATTTATAAATGTAGCATAAAACATAATCATGTCGATTTGTAGGTTAATTTTTTTATGAGTTCGCGTTAAAATGTTCAAACTTATTACTTAAAAACTATGTCGCATGGGACATTTTTATGGGTAAAAGTATAAGAAAAGTTTTAAAGTTGAGTAAAGGGCGTTCGAAATAACAAGTGCGGGTCATTAACTCATTAGTTCTTGGGAATTAAAGAGTCATATCTAAAGTCTTGTATGGGATACACGAGCAAAAGCCATCGTATGGAATTGAAACTAAAATTTAAAGACATTCTTGGATGTAAAAAAATTGCTTATTTATTATTATTATTATTATTATTATTATTATTATTATTATTATTATTATTATTATTATTATTATTATTATTATTATTATTATTATTATTATTATTATTATTATTATTATTATTATTATTATTATTATTATTATTATTATTATTATTATTATTATTATTATTATTATTATTATTATTATTATTATTATTATTATTATTATTATTATCATCATTATTATCATTATTATCATTATTATTATTATTATCATTATTATTATTATTATCATTAGTATCATTAGTATCATTAGTATCAGTATCAGTATCAGTATCGGTGGTTGTGGCGGTGGCGGTGGCGGTGGTGGTGGTGTCAGTAGTATTATTATTAGTATTATTAATTTTTTTTTTTTTTGGAAACCTTAAGAAAATGTTATGGGCACCCTTAACATTATTTTATAAATTGCTAGCATATTGCAGCTCCGCACGCAATGTTGAGATGACTGCAGGGATTTTTTTATTTTTTTTGTCACTCTCTCCCCCTATGCTGTAATTAAGGTGCATTTCACGCGAAATTACTGAAACTCCTAGTTCTTCTGGAAATCTTAATAAATGTTAAATTGTGCACAAGGTCAAGAGTACACAATCACGAGCCATTCACTTACGCTTGTTAAGGAATTGGAGTTACACTCGATATTGATTTGCAAACAGAAGTAATATGAATGAAAATATTCCATATTTTCTTAAAGTATTGTGACGATTATATTTGTGTAGCCTTTTGTTAATTTTAAATATAAAGAATTTAGATGTTCGGGACGTAATTTATTGAAGTTTGGGCATGCGGCTTCCTATTCGCATACATGCAGGTCATTTCCTGGAAGCTCACGTTCCAGGAACAGATGATGCTCTCCCGTCGTATACATGGAATCAGTTTAGTTGACGCGTGCTGACAAATGCTTCACTAAGCTACTTCATTAGCGAGTGTTATGTATTTAGACTCCCGAATTTTGACCAGGAGCGTCTATTAAACGTGTTAGGATAAACCTGCGACACTTTGGTTTTCAAAGATCTCTTTCAAGATGGGACTTGTGTCACCGGGAATCTTTGCCAGGTTAATGCAAACAGCTAACTCTGACCACTATTTCCTCTTTACTCATTGTAATATGAACCAATAATTTCATTTATGTAAATGAAGGCTTCTTTAAGCTAGGATTATATGTCGGCTTCTGGGATGAATTCATCATATTTCCAACCTACCCTAGTAAATAGTACCCTGTACTTCCCTTCCAGTTATGGTAAGTTACCCATTGGTATAGACGCCCAGCGTCCATTTTAACGTGGTAGACATGCTAAGTGACGTTCACCTACGTCATATCTGGTAATACGCGCCATCGTTACGTCACATCTGCTAGAGGCGTCGTCACTGGTTAAGTATGCCGTGGCATTTCGCGTAGGTGACGTCACAATCTGGCGTGGGCACAGTACAACGTTACAGTATTTATCCTAGGAAACGTTTTAAATAAAAGGCCTGTCAAATTATTTCCCTTTAAATTTATTGTAATATTTTAAGACTACTCAACCTAACTTTTTTCAATTTGGTGTCTTGGGGAAAGTACTGTGATACCATAGTGATTATGTATGGCTTAGGGTAGAGCTAGAAGGCAACATATTGGAGGTAGGAAATGTGCTTATTCATTTCAGTAATTGTTCCGCCTCTTCTGATTCCAGAAAAATGTTAAGTTCACAATAACCGCACCATATTACAGTCAAGTATATCCATGAGTGCTTACATATAACCATAACGAAGTAAACTAAAATAAAATGTATAGGTACCAATCAACCGGAGGATCTCTGCAAAAAGAGCAGAGCACCACAGGTATAATCGCAGCCCTTTGTGCCTTTACCGTGATCCCTGGGAGCGAGGGGCGAGGGAGAGACCAGAAGGGCAACCATATCCAAATGACCACGGGTTTAAGCCGGACGGGGTACCTAGCGTTTTCAGATAGAACACATCCGACAACGTCCATCCGACTCACACACTCTTGAATCTGGCGGTTTCTTCAGTGAGATCCACTCGGAGGCCCACTGGTAATTTCAACCAACACCAAGCAAGAAACTTCTATAAAGTACACATCCACAGCCCAGTCGCAACCCGCCGGACACCATCACCTGGTAGTGCAACCCTGAAACTGAGGACAGTGAAGGAAATGAGGTTACAGGGAAGTAATGGTAGAAGAGAAACTACCCCTGCATTTACCTACGGACTCCACAAAACAACAAAGAACCCCATGGGTCGGAGTGGGAGCTTGCCGGGGAACGAACCCGGGACCTCCGGAATGTGAGTCATGCGTGTTACTGAGGCAGGATTTCGCTCGGTAATCAATACGGTACGTTAAGTCCATTTTTACTTGCCGGACCCGGGTTCTTTCTAATAAAAACGTAATTCTTCCTTACGTTCACAAAATAATGGTATCGGAGGAGGATACGCTCACTTCGCTTCTTGTCTCTCTGCGCAAATGTACGTCACTGTTAGTGACAATACATCCACGAGCTCACTTTAATTATTGCATATTTAGCCTACGTTAACCTTAAGGTTAAGGGGAAACTCACTTATTATTGTAGTAATCGTCATATACCACATTTCATGATGCTAAAGATTATATTGCTGCTAAAAGTAGCAGTTCAGAAAGTTTACTTTTGAAGTAGCAGTAGCATAAGTAAATATGATGAGGCCGAAGATTTATAGTCTGTTTGCCCTTTATTTGAAATTGCAAATAGGATAGTTTCATGGTCCCGTACTGTAAAAGATAATTTTACGTAGTTTACTTTAGATAGATGAGGTATATTTAATGGTGTAATTTTTTTTAAGTTATTGCAGAAATCTTAGTGTACGAGTCATTAGATGTATATTTAAGATATAAGTTAAGGATAGTAAACAGAAATATTAAAGGTAACAAAATATGGATAAATTACCGCTGACTAACTGAAGACATTTCATTTTACACACTTTAGCCAGTAAATTGCTCACGTTTTGCCACTTCCTCTGATCAGCCGGTAGACCCCAACATACCAATCTCCTTCTAGCTGGAAGTAACGTTTTTTGTAAATTTAACTTCTCGGTGGTTCTCCCACTGTGCACGTTCCGCCAAAATATGCACCTAGTCTGCATTCCCACCGCAGAACGTCCTGATTCTCCTGTCAGAATCGCCAATAGTTTTCTGTGCCCTCAAGCCTCCCAGTCTAAATCACGTTATTCCTCATATTACATTTCTTCTTAAGTTAAGCACTTGCATATACCACGTTCTCTCAATTAAATTCTATTTTCGGTTAATAACCCTAAGAAAGGATTTTTACAGTGGCATTCTATTTTTATAGGCTGAGGTCCATTGGTCTTCTTTTGACAGTTTTTAATATTATTTATCGTTTTTTTCACACTTAGTGTATATAGTGAAGCCTTAGTTCTGGAATCAGTTATTAAAACATTAAAATAATCGCATGCATTAAAACTTGCAGCATGTATTAACAAACAAAAGTTTTATTTTTGTTTATGGGCAGCCGATAATAAATAAAAACTAGCTATCCGAAATCTAAAATTATCAGGACTTCCGTTACGGTGTCATTAAGCACGAGTGTTGATAGCTATATATTTTACCACCGTGCGCACTATGCAAAATGGAGAGAAGTAAGATTGACAGACGTAGATTTCTAAGCTGCTAGTTCTGATTGGTTCTCGCTTAGCGCACAAAATAAATCGCCCTTAAGGGTATCGCGTTTGCGGGAGGAAAATCGTTCAGCGAAGTAATTAGAGCAGAACGCATCGGCAACAACAAACCGCAAATCGATAGCACTTAGGGACAAGAGGAAACGAGCTGTATGTAGCATGCCAATCGTAAAACTTGACAGTTTCAACTTAAGTCAAACACGCATGAGGCAGGCAATGTCATGTGTGACCCAGATGTTGCATTGCTAGAATCGTTACTCTCAGGTATTACGGGCTCAAAGTTGCTGCATAACGACGAAGTTTTAAAACCACTCCAAAACATTAATAACAGAAGTGAAATTCGTAGTGTGACGTTGTCATATTCAGAAAAGCTTTCCCTCAGTAAGTCTACTTTCGGAACTACTCAAATTCCATTAGCGATTGTAAACTTTCTGAAAAAAGTGCAGTACCTGCATGGATTTCAATTACATATTCTCAAAACATCAACAGCTGTACCTCGGACAGTAAAACATTCAAGAGCTGAATTTAAAAATATTTCCCCACGAACGTTTCCCTTTCCTAAAGTTGCAGGGAATGGGATAGCACTAGAACTGTCAAAATTTGCTGCCTTGTATGTAGTTCATCGAAAGTGGACTAAAATTTGCTTGCCGATATGCTGATACAAAATGACTGATGTATTTGTGGTCTTTTAGCAAGCTGTTGGCGAATGAGCTGACCTATGCTAATTTCGCACACTGTCCACATCCCTCCTCTGGTTAGTGGTTGTGCGGAGAGATCTAGTGGCCCACTCACGTAAAATCCCGTTTACTCTTAGTGCACTAGCCTCGGAACCCAAATATCCCGTATATTAAGACAATAGCTTATTTAAAAGCAAATGAGAATAACAACATGAATATAGTAACATATCTGAGATAATGAATGAATTTTTTTTTAATTAACGTCCTCCAACATTGTGTCATATCGGACGGTAAAAAATAATGAATGAAGGATGCCTAAGGATGCAGAGGGAACCTATTATTTAAGACCCACATGGTGAGCTATTACACTGAGTAGAGAATTAACACTATGAATACTATTTTTTCACATGAGAAGAAACAAAATGTATTGGAAGTTATGCCATGATTTTATGGAGTAATCCAAACTTCGAGAGGGGCAAACGGAAGATACTCGCATACATTTGTTTAGTACACTCGCATTACCAATCGTGATATGAGGATGCGAATCCAAGGAACAGACATTCTAGATAAAATCTCACTGAAATGTAAGGTAAATGTGGTGATATGAGCGACATACAATCTCCTACTCCTTAAAATAACTCAATTTTAAAATATTTAAGCCTTCACATGTATCCTTTGGGTTCGAAATCATTAAACATTTGACGTCTTTGCAATGAAGTGATAAAGAGGCTCTGATATACATATTAAACGAAATGGGATTTAAATTTGGATACAGGAATACAAAAATGAAACCCCCTACCTCCAGTTTTGAAGTTTTTATAGACATGATACAGCCTGTGACCATCTGTAGAAACAAGGTTTTTAATGTTCAAAGGATTATCAAAGACAGTTGAAGATTTTGCGATAAAGATATGCAAAGTCTCTCTCTTTATACTACTAGTCATATTTTTAATATTTTTATTAAATGCATTTTGCAAACATTTGTAAAAATAGAGGGTATGCCTCCTTCTTGATAAACACGGATCTCTTAGCTGGGGTACACCGCGTTAAAAATTGTCCTGATTATATAATCGCTTCGTCAAACACGTGTATCAGACTACAGAACTTAAGTAAGACAGATAGGTTGAAGTAACGTCATGCATCATTATCAACGTTTTCTCGACCCATCACATACATGTACCTAACAACGCAAAAACTGCTACGGATTTCAAAGGACCAGTGACAATAATCCGCTTGAAAGTTTTACTTTTGTTCAAATGTCATATCAATTTTTCGTGATATATTGGTGTTTTAGTATCCCCTACAACATTCTGTGCCAGCGGGTAACATCTGTGACGTGTCATTTACAGCAGCAATAATGTGAGGAGGATTGTCTCGATGATGATCCTCCAGCCGTGTTACGCAGCAAAATACTTGTACTTCCTCTTTTGCGCCAAATATACATTGTGCAAACATCAGAGAGACGCTTCGCTCAAGGGGATCTGGAACGTCCGATCTCTGCAATGCTAAAATACCTCCTACACGGCGTCCCTTTTCTCAGCAACTACAAACAGTTAAAGATTGCCATCTCTACGTCATATGATTAGTATTAACTGACAATTTAACATGGAAATTGTTTAAGAAAGGTTACCGCTTTTAGAAATATATTAACCATTTTCTTGCTTAACAATAACTTCAACAGATTTCATGGTATAGGATGCTTCGGAATAAAGGTTCATGCAAGTTCGGTCATTCTGCATATTAACCTCCGTCTTCTGTTGATACACCTCCTCTCTATCTAGCCATAGTTTGACTTTTGGCGCCTCTCATGGTCACCTTTTCGTGGCGACCCGACCTCTGTGTGTCCCACATACGTTGTCTGTGTCGCACGTTGTGCTTGATTTTCCGCGATATGCTCCGCAGCGCCAATCCCTTGACCTGGGTTTTACTCTGCGGTCCATTCTAGGCAACGACCCAGTACCGGTAGATAAAGTGCTGTGGCTCGTCGCCGAAATTGGATTCGTAAAACAAGTGTAACTTGTTTTACTCTTAGGCTTCTAATTTAACGGTTTTAGAAACTGCATTCAGATTTGTATTGGCTTACTGTTTGATTTTAGCGTTTGAAACCTTCACTGTTTTAACATTCGCTTTCTAAACGTTTTAACTGTTTTAGCATTTGCATTTTGATGATTTAACTGTTTTGCCATTTTACTTTTGTGTTTTAGCTTAGTCTTTTAAGAACCAGTTTGTCAGTGTTTTAGACTTTAAAGTTTGACATCAGGCCCAAATGACCTAGCTGTCAACGGGCCCTTAAACTTCACTCACTCACTCACTCACTCACTCACTCACTCACTCACTCACTCACTCACTCACTCACTCACTCACTCACTCACTCACTCACTCACTCACTCACTCACTCACTCACTCACTCACTCACTCACTCACTCACTCTTTTGGTAACTAATGACCAAGGTAATCTGCTAAGTTAGAGAAGGAATCACCAGACGTGTTTAAAAGCTCGTTCTTAGTCCTTTTTGTTTTCAAATGGAGAACTATAAGGGAACTCTAAAGATTTCCGATAAAGGTTGAGGAAAGTGACTATCAAAATTGTCATGGAAAAACTCCTCAGGAATTACGGAATGAGGATCTAATAGTGGTTTTGAATTTCTGGCCAATTGAACGCCAAAATAGTGCATTTAAATGCACGTGTGTAGGTGTGTTCAAATAGCGCCTGAAATCTTTACTAATATTAAAAGAAAGTGTGAAAAATATGTACGTGCGAGCGCACGTGTATGTGTTTGTAAGGTAATCTCAGAAATCACTCATCCGATTTTGATGATTCCTTTGCCATTAAGATATACTATACATTCAGACCAATATGGTCTATGAAACCCTTCAAATTGAAGTTCATAATACCAAAATACTAAAAAAATGTTCAGAAAGCCTTCGTTTAGAATGCGGTTGAGTAGAAAATGGTTGCTGTAATCCCCTGATCATATGTGCCAAAAAATTCGGGCGGTTACTATATTCTGCCAAAAGCCTTGGTAAAAGCAAAAGCCGGCTATTTTATTCCAAACAATATACCTACTACAGATGACTGTGATGTAGTACTTAAAGTAAACAGAAGACAGAACTGAGGACAAATGGTTAATTGTATTGTGACGCCGGGCGGGGTGCAAAGCAAAGGAAACAAAGGACTGCCGGGGCTGAGCTACATCATACCATATACCACGCCGGCGAGCAAACAAAGGCACCCAAGGTCAGACTGCCTCGCACGACTGTTTGTGTATACGCGACTAACAACAATTGAGCGGCAGAACCAAAAGGGATATTCTCTAAAGCTTTCGAGAAGAATCTGGCTACGTTATCGCCAGCGTGTTTGAAGTAGTTCGCGAAAGGTCTGTGTGACGTCCGCGTTGTATAAGGAGTCCAGGAAACAGCAGAGAGTGAGAGTTACAGTTACAGACACTAGTCGTCAGTGTGTCAATGAGGTAGCTGTGCGTCGTGAAGAATTTGTAACGTGCGTCGAGTGATTGTATCGTCGGGGTTAGTGCTTGAGAGACAGGGAAAGTGAAGCAGTGAACGGACTGAGCCAAGGCTGCAAGAGGGGAACAACTGTAAGTTGTAATACCAAGAAATACTGTAGACTGTGTTACCGATAGTAGAAGAGAACTGTGTATTTGTGCAAAAGTTTGGAAGAAAAATAAAGCGATAGAAAAGTAACTGGACTGACTTTGTCATTTTGTCACACTGGTGTCAGGGGTGGAATTAGTCGAATTGTCGTTTTTTTACACTGGGTTCAGAAGTAGGATTCGGCATATTGGGTGTTTGTCACAATATGTTAGATTTATTCCTTTAACTGCTGTTTAAAAAATACCCCAGAATATCTGTAATTTAACACTACCGAAATCTCTGAATAACCTTCATTGTAATTCTTTAGATGTGTGTACTGAAATTTTTAGGTGCCCAAATCTTTGATAACCCTCATGTAAAATTTTTGTTCCTCCTTACACTGATGTTATGAAGTTAATTACCAAGGCATGCTAAATAATTTAGAAAGAGAGAATTGCAACATTTGAAATCAGTAAACCGATGTTTCATAATTATTACTGATAAGATTATTTTTCTCGTTAGTCGCAAACTATGTGTCTATTCCAAAGCGGTTAGCTTGGTATCCTGGAATACGTAATCTTGATATTCACCAGCTTCACGTCATTTGACTGTTCGTATATGTTAAGACTTCTGCATTGTGTGAAAACTATTTGACTAATGTAATATTGACTATGGCACCAAAGAGAAGACGCAAATGTTTATTACTCAGCTATTCCCAACGATGATTTGTCCACTGTACTCACAGCCTACGCAGCATCTCCAGCACTTTGAAAGACTGTCGAGGGGAAAAAAATTAGAATTCAAATATTCCGTCGATGTTTTACATTATTTTTCATGAATGTTAAATTTATTAATCCCTTATTAGCTGGGGTTATACCAAGTTAAAATTATAAGTAGTAAATGGGAGGATTCAGGATAAAATCCTCTACCTTAATGTAAAATAACTGCATAAATTAGGGGCCGTATAACGTCCGGTAATCCGGGTAGTTACATGAAGCTTAATTTTCTTTTGTCTTTTTTTTTCACTTCTATAGTGGCGTTTAACTACTTCAATCATACCAGAGCTCTGATTGAAATATTTGTGTTTATATTATTTGAACATTAGGTCAGGTTACTATAGGCTTTCGTTATTTTTAATCTATTTTCACGCCACATTCACTCTCACATCCATACTTTTACGTTCTATGGAAGATAGGGTATACTCCGCACTAAAGAATAATTCCCATCCCCGGCCAGAAGTCCAAAGAAGAACCTTGGGGTGTTCTCGTAATCATGTTTTCTTATATTATAAACTTTTCCTGATGCAATTTTTTCAGTTTCTTTAAAAATTACCGCATACACTATTTTAAATTGAATAAAGAGGTTGGAAGAGCCTTTTCTTAAGGTATTGTTTTGTACTTAAGGTTTTAATAATGCAATTCATGAAGTTTTACAATGTTAAAGCTGTTAAACACTTCCTCATTTTCTCTAGCAAAAATTTTGATATAGCACTAAATATAACCTTCAATTTAAAAAGCCAATTTTGAAGAATAACATGAAAAAGTAAAATATTTTCAAAATTTCATCTTATATAACGGCTCGCGTGGGACACGATTTTCAGCCTTTCTGAAAATCCTTATCCCGTAAGCATAAGTACATATGACTGTAAAATGTTATTTTGAGCTAGAATTTGTTGAACAAATTTATAATGATTTTTTCACATACGATCTTCAAATTTTACATATCAGTAATTTCCGTACTGAGTGCTGAGTACCCTTTCTCCAGAACTTATACTACCAACCGGGAGGGGGGAGGGTGCTTTATGACTAGCCCTGATAACAAAATGTTCGAGCATTTTAAAATTGCGCACTATATCTTGTCATGTTTATGTAGGTAATATTTAACATTGCTTAGCTACTCCTTTTTTACTTTTTTACATGAATCACATTATACCGACGGGGCAGTACTTTATGACCACCGTGATATTTCATTGTTTCTCAAAAATACCTACAAATGAAAACTTCGATGAAATTACGTAATTCAGTAGTAGAAATAGTGACAATAACTATTAACTGCATGCCTTTAATCAAAAAGTTAAAAAACATGATTTAAAAACATTACAGAAAGTGGGCATAAAGTACCCCCTTGGTAATGCTAGGGTTAACTTTTGTAAACGTTTTTCATTTGGACAGAACTTATATAGTCTTGTGTTCAAATGCATGGAACTTGCAGAATTAACATCTGGAAGGTTTACCGTGAGAGGTGACGATTTATGGCACTGAAATTACATAGTTCCATTACTTGCATTTATATTCCAGCTTTAACTTCAATGGTCATGTTGGTGGCCTTTCCTTATCAACTGTTTTTTCCTTACTTTGTGTCTGGCACACTACTGTGCTTTTCAAATGGGAAGGAGTTTGTCCTTGAGCGTCTCCAGGCCGGTAACCAATAGGGGTCCTGCTGTGTTGTCATATTGCTTTCCCCTTAAGTGGGACTTGATGCCTGCCAAGAAATATGAAGAGTGGGGGTAATGAGCTTGCAACGCTGTGCATGTAAACGTATCTCATTGGCTGCAGATCAGAACTCTTCCCATTTGAAAAGCACAGTAGTTCACCCACATAGCCACATTGTCATTCAAACTTGCAGACCCTGGGGAGGATACGAAATAGTCCTGGCTAGAGAAAAATTCTCAGCCCCAGCTGTGAATCGAGCACAGGGCCCCTCGAGCGTACTGGTGCTCTGCCAACTGAGCTACGGGGCCAGCCTAGTGCGAATACTTGTTGCTTAAATTCAGTTACTTAAAATTCTTTGTTCCTTGATCACCTCCGGCTTGATTGATCATTCGCAATACATTGGTTCCAAAAAGGGGGTGTTTAAGACCACGTACAGTAATAAGTAGAACAATGCCAACAATATAATGAGACGGATTATTTTGGGAGAAACTTGTTATGTTTTGTACTTTGTCAGCTTGATCTCCTGTAGTAGTAGTATCAGCATGGACTATAATTGGCATTTTATCCACTTCAATAGGGAGAAATTTTCTGATTCTAGGCAAAACCTTAAGTGTAATATTTTATAGTTAATGTTCTGCTCATGGAACCTAAGTGAAAGGAGCGCGGATGTGTGTTTTACCAGTAATCTAAAACAAGTATCGCTTAATTCCGTAGAAGGGTTAAATAAGTATTATTTATTTTATTAAGATAAACGTTTAAAACCTTCTACGTCACACACAGGGTTTTTCTCAGCTACCTTCACAATAATATTAACCTAATTACCAATTAGGTTGAAGGTCGCAAGCGAAGCAAACCACTAGGAAAACAAAATAATTTTTGGAGAGTGCATTCATTGCTATAACTATTAAGATGAGATAATCAAATTTAAATGAGTGTGATAGATGGATTTTTCCACACGGTTTTATTCAGGGTCTCGAAGCATACATTCTCATAGTTGAAATATTAGTTAATATTGTGCTGGCCGACAATAATGGTGTAAAGGGTGCCTCTCTTCACGCTCCCGAGTTTAAATTCGGATTATATTGCTAGATCCCTAAGCTCATTTGCACATGCAACTTTTTTTTAAAATTCGTTTTAATGACATTTTATGTTAAACACAATTTAACCCACAAAGACATAGGTAGTAATTTTAGGCTAGTTTTATATTCAATGTCTCATACCCACCTCCTGTTTTTGCAAATCACATTACCACATTCCTACGTTGATGCATATATTTCGGATTTATTCTGTAAACTTACGTTGATTTTCTAAAATCGAATGCAAAACTAGACAGAGATTCTGGAGTACACCGCATAAAGTCAAATGGTTCTTCAACAGAAAAGACAGAACATTAAAGTTTTGAGAAATTTAGCTTTCCCATTAACTCGGTAGTGATGAAGCCTTTAAAATGTATTCCTGAGCATTGGAGTTCAAGCCGTTACCATAGAGTGAACTGTTTTCTTACCAAAACCACTTTGTGCTTGCGTCCATGTTTATTAGATTTCACCTAATTGAAACAAATACGTATTGACTATTATCTCATTACCTTAATCTCATTTTAGGCAAAGACTGGTAGATTATACTTACTTTTCGCCTTTAACAGATAAGGGAAACTACTCTACAGCAGATTTAAGATTTGAAAAATAGTGGAATACGGCCTCAAGAAGCTTAAGGGCATGTGGAATTCTCTCTTTTTTTTGTCAAAAAATTCAATTTTGGATTGTCATATAAAGAATGTAGTTTTTGCTTCATTATGTCGTTTGAACTACCTCGATATCTATTTGGAAGTAGGTTAATTGTTAAAATATGGGATTAGCTGCACGCTATTTCGCATAGCCAATTACAATAGCACTAGTGAAGGAATAGTAGTTTCAGGAGTTAAGCAGATATTCCCTTGGTTAGAAAAGTACCATAATGTGTACCACACTAATTACTTAAGAGATGGTGACAGTAAAGCATATAATGAAGCTTTAGCACTACAGCCATATGGATAAAATATGAGAATTGAAGAACTAGAATGTGTGAGGCACATCAAGAAGAGGTTGAGTTGTCGACTAAGAAAACTGAAGGTTTCTTTAAGGGGAAAAGTTCTTTGTTATGGAAGTACAGTTGGTGGAAGACATAGAATCGTAGATAATATCATAGAAAAGCTTTAATGGTGTTATGGTATTGCAATAAGACAAAACCTAGAAAATTTAGAAGAAAAATTAGAAAATCAGCATGGGCAGTTCACTTTCATGCACTGTCAACAAATGGCAACACCACTCATGGCTTGTGTACAGCCGATGCAGACAGTTGGTGTAAATGTAATAGAAGGCTGGTCACAGGAGATAAATATAACAATCCTCGAAATTTGCCACTTGCCATGATAGAAGAAACAAAACCAATATGTAGGGACTTGGTGCATCCTGATCTCCTTAAAAAATGTTTTAATGGCCAGACCCAAAAAATGAACGAGTGTGTCAACAGGTGATATATAATCACGTCCCTATAAATATATTTGTAACTTTGCACTTTAGAGTATATGATGCCGTGGCCATCTGAAAGATAATAAAATGTTAAGTACTGCATTTGTTAGGCTCAGATACTGATGATGCAATGCAGCGATTAGATGAAGAAAGGCTCGGGAGTACAAAAATAAGCTTTGTGACCCTTAACTCGAGCAAGACAATTCAAAAGAAGTCCCTAAAGGGAGGTAGAATTTAAAAATGAAGAGGACTCTGAAGAACCAAGTTATGATGTAAACTCATTTCTCGTAAGTCGTTTTCTCTGTTTTTAATTAATATTTTGATCTGAAATTTTCATGAGTTTTTGTGTATGTGTTTTACGTACACTGAAACAAGGGTTTTAAAAAATTAGCATTTGGCAAATTTTTTAATATGTACTCTAAAATGTGGGGGAAAATATATAAAAAAATTAGTTTTCAAAAACTATTCGACTTGTTGAAAAACTTATTTCAGCTATTATAAGGAAAATGCACTTACAAACTGTAAAAGTTTCAGCTTTCTAGGCTGTATAGTAACTTAGAACATTTTAACATTGTCAAGATAGTGCATTCCCTATCACCTTAACACCTAACAGCTTTAATATTGGAAGCCTTACCAGCGCCAGTTGTTGGCGAACTGGAAGGAGTGACATGATCCTTACAGCAATGATCGATTTACAGAAGAGGCAAGTAAAGACTACCATTCAATACACTTTCATCTTATCATAAATTCCATATATCAGCCTGTTTCTTTTCTGAGAAAAGGTTGTAATAAATCAATAGTTCACCTGCACTTAGACTTTGTTATTATGATATTGTTGCCGTATACATACTCCAGGGAACGGAAACATAGAGTTGATGTGGACAGAGAGGAGCAAGGAAGAGATACACTGAAGGGATGGCGCGTCTATTTGCTGTCAAGAATAAGGCTAACCTCGAAAGCTCTTGGGAATTGTCTCCCCCTGCCGTCAGAGATGGATGTCTGCAGATTCGCGCGGTTCGATTGCTTATTTTCTAGGAGGATCTCCACCGACAACTACTTCTTTTCTTGTTGAGTTGTGATTGCGCAGTGTGGCGGTCACGGCTACCGGCGGCGGGGTACATGCGCGCTAGGCGCAGCGATCTGGCCGGGCATCGGTGTGTGAGGTCACGAGGCGTCGGATGCCATCGCGACGACTCGGGCGACGTCGGGCGGCATCGGGGCGCGACAGGACGAGGCGAGCCACGTTCAAAACACTTGCACGGGAAAGAAGCTAGTGCCTCGCTGGCCCTATTCCCGCGCCCGTTAAGCCTCACGGACCTCCGCGTCGTCTGTTCGAGGAGGCATGCCACCACACCCGCGTTCACGTCGTGTAAGTCTGTGATTGCGTACGTTCCTCCTAAGTGGCAGTTCTGATTCGCTTTGTTTAGTAAATGAGAGTCCTTACTTGTTAGCCTGCTGTGGTCACCGGCACCGATGTCTCAACCAAGGTTCCTGCTAACGGCTCTTCTTCTCTTATTGGGTAAGTCCGCTGCCCTCGTGGATGTGCTGCAAGACCATGTGCTTAGAGGTCAGCAGCTACGGACTTCACGTAGACTTCCACTGGTAGTCTTCAAACAAAGCGCACAAGTTTGGAGTCATATGTAGGGAAAACATGTGCGAAATTCGAACTCGACACAACTTTCATCAAGTGACCCATGTATAAACATAACACAACTAGATCTTGTCCTCGCAGGAAACTAAACCTAATAACGTTTATCAGGATTGAAATTATTAGTGAAGTTAAAGCGTAAATTAACTTACACGAACTTCCACATTTCCTGATCTTTCTGTTCCGATGTTACGCTTCAAGATTCCAACTTTATTAGATATAATTTTTGAACGTAACAACTTATTTGGATAATTTGAGTACGAAACACTAGAATATAGCGTAGATTTTATGTAAGCGGTAACATTGTACCAATCGAAAGTCTAACGGAGTTCTTCAGGAACATATGCTACATTAGTAATAAAAGGAAACCTTTATTGATTTCTCCTTCTGAAAAAGTTTAAACATGAAAGATATTCGCATTTGAGTTCAGCCAAACTTTAATACTTCCAAAGGGTATAATAGATTTACCTTTCGGAGTTACACCTGTTATTCCGGAATGTGAAAATAAGTTGCGGAAGTAATATAAAAATACACAATTACTAACGACCGAACAATCAATAAAAGTAATGCTTAACAGAGTAATTTCAAAACTCCCCAAGTGTATAATCCATAAAAGTTAAAACAACTGAACTTTTTAGAAAGTTTTCGCTCATATATTAAATTTGGTGCAATGACATATTTCGTTAGAGGATAAAAGGAGTTGTGAAGCTTACGTATTGCTTTACCCCGGTTCAATGTTTGTACATGAGTTAATAATGAGTAAAACATTGTAAAACGGAGCTATTTGATGCTATACCAAAGTTAGTTCTGCTGCAGGAGATGTTAAGACACTGTAGCATGGGATAACCTTGGCCGAAGTTTCTGATATAAATCTGCCAACTATTTATGAAGACCTCACGTACTTACGATATTGTATCGCAATCCTTAAGCGAGAAGAGTGTTCTTCAAGGTTAACGTATCTTAATCCATTGATTATCTCCTATAAATTGTGAGAGCTTATTATACAATATGCTCTTATTTCTGTAAAGGGAAATACACACTCACACCAAAGAGCCTTTTTTTTGTACGTTACCACTCTAAAAAGAGCCACTTACAAGTACAGTTTGTTTAAGTAGGTATCGTATCGTGATTAATTTGGAAAGAACGTGTCCATTCCTGAAAACTTGATTCGTCATAATTAGTGACCGAGTGGTTTATGTAAACCATATAAGTGTTTCTTTTAATAGTATTTATTTTCCATTTCCATTGTGATTCATGCACATGATTGTTCATCGTTATTAGGAAAATAGCTGTTACTTTAATGCAAGAGATAAACTTCAAGGATTCCAGCAACTCTCAGTTGATTAGTTCTTCACAAAACTTTTGCGTTCTTTTCATCCCGGTTTCCTAAAGGTGATTGTTGTCAATGACCTGTTTTAAGCAAAAACTCTAAAAGAGTAAAATGCAAGGTACCACATTCAAGCGAGCAAGCAACCAAGTCTAGCACTGCAAAAAAGTGAAAGCGCCATTCATATTTAAAGTACGCCACACATACGTTCATGCTGTCAGGAACATTCACAATATCTCGTTACTACTCTCAACCTGTAAATATGTAGTGTTTTCTTTTCAAAAATTTTACCAGAATTTACATTTCAAATATTACGTAGTTCCGTAAAGCATACGAATAGATAGTAAAGTTCATGCATCCTTCAGAATCGTCCTATACCATTGAATTTATTTAATTATGCGGAATGAAATACCGATAGCATATGGTGCAATGGAAGTGTAGAAGCAAAATGCTGTCTAAATACGCTGAAGCTTGAAAGCATTAAAACATAAGAATGCTTACAAGAAAAAGTTCTCCTATATAAATTACTTAAGTACTTAAGCATGTGTTCAACGAAATGTTAATCTAAATTAACTAGTGCACTATTTCAGTTTAAAGTAAAGATTTTAATAACGTTTCTTGAGAGAATAATAATTCTTTGGGAGTGCACTTGTTAATGTGTAGCTGTGGTTATCAATTCTTGCAGTCAAATTTATATTATGAAGCAGGGATAGCAGAAAAAAACTGATTTACCGCATCAACTGCATATTTGTTTCCTTTGGTAGATGGAACATTCTTAAGTGTTAGTGATTTAGAATGTGAATAAGACCCAACAAATACCTTAAATCTAGAAAATAACAAAATATAATAAAATACTCAAATAAGAAGGTATTCCTTTCTATCACAATAACTCAAGTGTTTACAACGTTTGGACATTGTTGTCTTTGGAAGGCTTGTGGAAATACGATTTGTGACTACTATTGTTGAATGTTTTAAGGAAAACCGTCCTCATTAAGTGGCAACTTAAATGTGGAATTGGATGAACATTCTCGACTAGGCCAGGTGGTTTAGAACGTTGAAAACGCGTTTGATGTGAACCGAACGTCAAGTGGTGAACATGGTGCTACTTTCCTCATTCTATTAGCCTGAACGCTTAACTTTCTGTTTCCAGTAGCATCTTATAACTTGTATTAATACTCTCCGGTGTCATTGGTATCCACTTAAGAGTTTTTTAATTAATGAAGTATACTGTGAAGGTTAGTTCTTTGTTTTTAAAAATATTAGTTATTACAGCATAATTGTAGCATCCTATAAGATTTGAATGTGAGTAAATGTAGTAAAAACAAACACGCAGAGGTTATTTATGAATTTGTTCGGCGTGTGCAGGAATTTCAGCGTGACGTACTTAAAGGTACATTCACGGGCCGTAGGTCTCTAACATTTGGCTAACTTATACATATAAGATTACAGCCTATTACTTTCTGAGAAAAAAAATGAACACCATGTCTAAACAACCTAAAAATCCGAAACTTGCACAGACTGTAGGCATAATATGCTTATGATAACTGAAATAAGTTTTTCAAGTAGTTTAATAGCTTTGTTAAAGTACTTTTTTGTTTTCGAAATTTTTTCTACACCTTATGCAACAGTTCAGAAATGCTTCTTTTCAAAATTTAAATATTTTAAAAATTATTGTTTTAATTATTGTGAAACATCTGTGTAGAAAACTCAAACTTACAGATCAAAATGTTAACAACAAAAAAAGTCACTTTTGCAAGGAGAAATTAAACTTGCGGAAAATGAGCTCAGAATCTGAAACATCCGTGCAGGCTAAGCAGAGAAAATAGTGTACAGGCACTGACATACACTTAAAACAAAAGTACATCTAGGATAGATATTGAGTTAATTCAAACGACTTAATGTAGAGAAAGCTTCGTACATTCACATAAGACACTAATCCAAGAACTTGAAGTTTTTTCCCCAATCCTCATTCACTGTCCCCTCTAAAGACATCAATTGTTTCACCTATGGCCAACTTTAAAATATTTGCCTCGCAATTCATTTTTATCTGTCACTGAAAAGAAGGCTCAGCAGTTTTCTTACCAAAGGGAAGTGTGAATGGATTATGTTTCCTCTTGTTGATTCTATGTAGCCTGAGAAAATTAACAAGCAGCTTGTGTATAACATAATGTAAGAAGTGCAGCGTATTTCAGGCTCACAAACAGCAATTTTCGACAAACAGCGCTTAATTTCGCTATCAAACCTTCGGCATTGTTAGGTAAACCCCTAATTTGGTCTGCCATTAATGCAAGAGGCTAAGGACAAACTAACCACACAATACTGTGTGACAAGGAAACTGCGACTCTCATAATGAATAACAATGTTGTAACACCAGATGTTTCGATCGCATAGAGCGCTCTGTAAGCGCGTATCGTAAGAAGTGCGTATGACAGCGTTTAAAACCAAAAATGCATTTTTGGTATAATCCAAAGCACGACACTAGGTATACAGCCCAATGCACGGTATCATTGGTAAACTTTCTTGTATTAGTGATACGAGTGTGAGGAATACTAAGATTTTGGGTATTGAAAAATTCTATTAATTTCATCATGTCAATATTACTGCAGACATTTTGTACATGCACTCAAAGGTAAGGGAGTTTTCACTAAATTGAACGTTTGAGTGACAATACTAACAAAACAAAAAATAAAACAAAATAACTATTGCAATACTTTTGCATGACATTGATTCGACTTATATTAAAAAAATTGATGTGTGCATTCACATGATTTTCTCTACTCACCTTTTTACAAGCTGTTCAAAAAGCCCTTATTCTTCTATGTGTTTAATGTCAATTGAGATTGGCGTTTGTAGAAATGGTTGCACTACGTATTTCCCTATAGGCATAAAAGGAACAGGAGGAATTAGTAGTTTTAATCTGATGAAATCTTCTAAGAGCTGGTCGCTCTGTGATGGCGTTGATCTTTCATTCTATTGTCATGGCCAGGGCACAAAGAGCGAATAACTACTTTCCTTTTGAGAAAATCCTAAGTATCCAGAAGTTTTACCCCCCAAAAAGCAATATCTAGAAAATGGTTATCTCCACAAAAATGTATTTGACATAAATTGTGTGCTTTAGCGAGATCTATATTTGTTGTACAGCAATACTTTGTCAATCTCTAAGGGTATCAAGTTATGCAAAATACTTAGAGAGTTATTCAGAAAGTTCAAGGTTTACATTTCATTTGCCATACAAATATCTTAAACATGTGCTATTAAGCTCACCAGAGCCACTTTATAGAAAATTAAAATGTTCCAAAGGTTTTCCGTACAAAAGGCAGTTTGGAGTGGGAGACCTTCTTTAAAGTTTTCATGTCGCAATCTTGGAAGATGCTGAACTTGAATACCACATTTGGTATTTAACTGAATTTTCGTTTCTGATCAGACACAGACACACACGGAACTTTTTCTAATAACGTTTATTTTTTTATTCAGGAACCTCAAAATATTTATTTGCAGTAAATTTCGGTATCGAATTTTTGAGTGTAAGGCAACACCTTTACCCAATATGCACCTAGGAGGGAAAGTAATAACTGAACACATTCTTGCAAAAGAAGGAAAACATACCATTACATACTCTTTCACAATCGATTCCAAGAAAACGCAGAAAGAAAACTAATAGTTCATGCCGTGACACTTTTGTTAAGAGTCAGGATTCTTCAGCAAATGAAAGTATCACCAAAGACAACGAGGTGGGGGGGACTTTCATTCAACAATTCCCAAGATTATTCCAGTCTTAGTCAAATGAAGGTGATTATCACCGGTGTTTCTGCCTGATTATCATTATATCGGAGATTACATTGTAGCGCAGCCAGCATATCGGCTGTTGTTTAGAAAGTGTCTTCTTAGTTTTGGTGTGGATTCGCCCATGGTAGTCCATTGCGACTAGTGATGGTGATACAAAGAACGCCAAAGGAAAACTTCGACGGATTCTGTATCGTTTTCTTGGGCCTTTTGAGGCCTGAGCTTCACCACTAACCCGTGTGTTGATCAACTTTCCCCCTTAGATTTTAACCCCTTCAAAGGCGTGCTCTGCAATAGCCGAAAAGTTATGTCTGCCAATCATGATAAGAGGTCTGTATGACAAACTGAATAGTCACTCTGCATCTTTCGTCGGTCTGGGTGGCTTAGTTGGTTAGACGCTGGCCTACTGATCCCAAGGTCACGGGTTCAAATACGGCCCAGACCGATGGTATTTAAGTGTGCTCACAAACTACAGCTCCATGTCAGTAGATTTACTGGCATGTAAAAGAACTCATGTGGGACAAAATTCTGGCACATCGGCGACGCTGATGTTATCCTGGCAATTGACAACGTCGTTAAACAAGAAAATAATTTTAATTTAATTCTACGTCTTTCTCTTGCCTCTCTGTGGCCTGTCTGACTGCAACCCTGTGTGGCACGTTCGGTTCTCTCACTTCATCCCTGCCTCCTGCGGGGTGTTAGCCACAATAGACCTGTGTAGGTCGAAGTGAGCGAGGTGTTCCTTCTGTGTCTGTACTCTTTACATCTTTCTTTTTTAGCCAACACGTCTGAAAACGTTAAATGTATTGGTTTCTAAGCCACTTTCTAACCTTTGTTTTGGTTATTGGCAAAGGTTATTTAGCAGAAGGAATGGCACACCTTTGCACCGTGGCCTAAAGGAACTAGGGAAATGGCCAGGCTTTATACAATGATAAATAATGAGGCATAGATGCGAGGCGCAGCGAGTTTTTGCTTAGCGATTAGGTTTGTTCACTTTTATATTGGGGAAATCTATAATGCTTTACCACCTACAATGTTATAGGAAGCTAGGCTTGCAGGCAGACATTTAGAACTCCATAAGATAGTGAAACTTCATACAGGTATAACACTACGTAGAACTAAAATATTGGTGTTGTATTTAATAGCACTACATATCCGTAGTATGAATGTTAGCAATTTTTGACCTTTTCTGCAGATGGATATCCCTAATAATTTATTTTATAGACGTTTATGATATTCCTTACACGAAATGGGAAATGTAAAGAACTTCTTAACTCATCAGTTCAACCATATGTGTATTGTTAATTTTAACAGTCATATGGTATACTTTGTATGTTTTCACTTTCTTACGATTGCAGAGATATAAATTTCCCCCCTACTTTCTTTGGAAAACACCAGTGGTAAATATCCGCTATTGTTAAACACTTCTCGTATTGTGATCGACCAACGTATGCCATATTTAGGACTTGGTACGAAACAGGAGGTCAAGGCAGATATATGTAGCATACACTTCTCTTCCTTTTCTTTCACAAACATGTGGTGCTACATCTAATCATTTCATGTTAGGAATGGATTTATTCATTTTATTTGAGAAAAATTGTTTAAGGTGGCCGAATTTGAAACTCCCATGTTGCAGTGTTGCCGCATCATCTTGACTATTTTCATTAAAAACAAATGTGTTTAACGTACTAAAAGTTGACCCTGTTACATTATTGTAGCAGTAGCTTTAAATTTTAAAGGTATGTTATATCGGACACTGAAGTTGATTTCAAAACGAAAGTGAAACATTTGATAGTAAAGTCATTTATCGAGAAGATTAGTTTTTAACTACTAGCGGGTAAATAGTTTTATTTTAATCCTGTGAGGAACGGAACGTTACGTGTTTCTATATATCTTAAACAGTAAATCGGTGTTTATAATTTGGAACAAGAACAGCAATTGAGCGGTGAAAAATGGCAAATGGTGAAAAACACATTTGTAGTGTTCTGACATTTATTAAGGGCATTGGAATATGCTTTGGGTGACTTTTCTACATAAATATGATATGTCTTCAAAGTGAAATATCTCTGCTTCTTTTCACACTGGAGCCACAAAACTTTTTTCACAACTGAGCAACCTTGCAAATTACATGAAAATGAAATTCAGATCCCTAGGACACTCTTTGTGGTTGTGACAGATAACTAATTAGGTAGGGTTATAAAAACAAAAAAGTTAAACCTGTGGCACTACAGTCCATATCGGACCAGGGCCTGCCAACCCGACTGCCGGCCTCACGCCCACATACGCCAGGTAGAGGTGGGCGATCATGCAACCGATACGGGGAGATGTGGTCAGCAACTCGACACCCCCAGCCGGAAAGTTGACTTTCATGACCAGAGCCGCTTACCAATTAGGTAGGTATATAAGAAGCCAAAGAAATTGCCCTCTTTCACTTCTTACTTTTTAACAAAAAGTAGGTTCATTACTAATTAAATTCCTTAACACTGTTCTGACGTTGGAGGTGATTCTCTTTGTGCGTTTATTATTTTACCTTGGTTTAAAAGGTCTAACATTTAAAATAATTTTGAACACAACTTTTAAGTTAATCTTATTACAGACATAATCAATTTGGTCCAGAAAGCTTTCATCTCTCTTATGAGATAGAAATACACACAATCTTTTGACGTACTATCTTTATTAATCTTTGAGCTGGGAATAAAAAATTATAAGCTATAGGAAAACACAAAAACCTGAATCTCTGCACACAAATATTACTAGAGCAATATCTTAAGGATCTGAATTTCATATTCAATTAATTATCAGCGTTGCTGAACGTGTGGTAAACGTTTGTGACCGTAGCTTAACGAAGCAGAGTTATTCTCCTTTAAAGATACATCACATATCTATGTGCATAAGTCACCCAAAATACTTTGCAGTACCTTTAGGCGATTCTTTGGCAAAATTTGCGATACAGGGCCCATTACGCTAAAACTTACTTCTTACCTTGTGCCCTTTCTTTAAATTGAATTTTCTCCCTTACTTTTAGACGTTTGTCAACACTCGAAATGCTCCGTGAGATACAATTTTAAGGTTACTAGTATGAAATTGTGCTCACAAGTTCCCACAATGCTTACAAATAGAAATGCACTGCATAATATTTGTGCTAGAATGTCTGATTTGATACATTGAAACATACGTAAATGATATAAAAACAGAAAATAAACAACATAACATATTGCCCATATTACATTTATTTAAGGCACAATTTCTTGGATAAGTATACCTTACGCATTAAATTTCAAGGCAAAATATTTAAGTTGCATTGTAAGCAGGATTTTTGAGAAATTACTGGTATTTATTGTTAAAGGTTATAGTTTGGGAATAAGTTTACTATCACACATACATCCACGCACACACACGTGTATGTGTGGTGGTAACGTGTCTAGCTCACATTCAAGAGGTCCCGAGTTCGAATCTCGGTTAGAGTGAGTTATCCCGTTAAGGATTTCTTCTCTAGGTTTTTCCTTATCCTGAGAAGACGAATGTCGGGTAACTTTAAGCTCTATTGACCTCCGGCTCATTTGAGCTTCATTTCACTAATTAAATTTATTCATCATACGATGTGACATAGCACCGAATGACGTTAATACACAAATATATATACATTAATTTGTTTAATAGAACTCGTATCGCTTTTATTTTTCCTCGCACTTAAACATTAGACCGCTGTTAAAACAGGCCAATTACCAAGGATCGCAGCTTTTATGTTAATCTGTATGCAATAAGAGAGGTGTGCTTCCAAATAAAAACAAATGATGAAGAAATTTATACTTGCTTTCGTGGTATATCTTTGGTTAGCAGTGAAAATAAAATAGAGTCTCGATTAATTCAGACAAAATTCTTGGGCAAGAAGAATATTGTAATTGAACGACAGAGTCTGTCCACACGTTTAAGACTACTGGTTCTGAAGATATGTAGTTCTGGATGAGAAAACTGTGTTCGCCGAATATCTTTTCCAATACGCATGACTGAGTATTTATGAAAGCTTTAACATACTCTTTTATGTTTGGCGAATACGATTTTCTATTCAACTTAGATGCAATAAAGATTCCGGTTTAAGAATCGCACAAGTGGTAAATTTTGTTTTGTATGATTTCTGCGATTTTTTTAACACCAAGGAACTCTTTCCACTTTATGCATTTCTAAGATATTGCGCTCTGTATATTATTCAGTTCAGTAGTTCCATCAGAGATTGTATCACCTAACTAATTGTTACAAAAATGCAACACATTTTGTTTATGGACATGCTAATTTTTCTTCCAATGGACACTTCGTATGCTGTAGAAACCAATGAAATGGACTACGATAACTGAAAGCTCCTGGTGAAGTCTGCGCTGCATAGCGTCCAATATGGTGAATCGTACAACAGGAGAATAAATAATTTCTGGAACTGCTACAGGAAAACAGGATGCTACCAAATTATGCTAATCAAAAGGATGTTTGTTGTATTGATTGATTGTTCTTAGAGGTGAAACGAAATGACATCAGCAGAAAGTCGGAGACTTACCATCAGATAAACTGAGTGTAGACGGCCCCGCGATAACGTATGAGGCTCGCATTCGGGGGTCTCGTGTTTGATTACCGTCGGATCGGCCTCTGTGAGCATCGTTTTTGTTTGTGGTTTCGCGAGGTCTGTATGAGGGCAAATGCTACTACGAATTTACTTTGCCACCATTTCTTGTCCCCATCATTTCCTGTCATCTGTTCTAGGCTTGTGGGACCAGGAGACGGTGGCAGGACTGTGAAATTAGCGCTCTGGAAGAACTTTTCCCTGCACTTGATGGGATAGCTAAGGCCCCTTCATTCCTAGAACGTGTGTCATCTACTCTCTGGAGCCACAGAATGCGGAGGGCTAAGACAGCGTTAGCTGGTGTCATGTGGAAATTGCTAGAGGCCCCGTACTTGATGGCGCACATCGCTGACCAGAACCTGTCGCCCCTCAAGTTTCCCCTTCGATCTCCCTCTGAGACGGGCTCTATGGTCAACGTGCGGTGTTGTGCTCCACTAACGGAGCCCCTCAGTCTGAATCAGGTGTGTTAATAAGGAAAAGAGGGGGAGGCTAGAAACTGCTCCGACACCACATTACGAAATGATGCACTATATTCAAGTCTAAGCTGTACGTTCACCCTCATTATACCGTAGCTTGCCCGTACAAATGCACAGCACAGTGTGATAGCAAAACTGAACCTTATTTGTGCAAATATTCTGAATCATTTAGTTCTGGATCGACGACCGTGTTTTCATATTACCTAATTTATTTAAATTAGATTTCAAAGTCGAAAAACTTAGCCATAGAACACAAACTTAATTCATATCTGTTAATGTAGACCTGGATTAAATTTTCCTAACAGATTGTTGTATGGTGTCGTTGGAATTTTGTGACGGCCTACTTTTATTGAGTCTCTTGGAGAGCTGGGATTTCAATTCCTCACCTGTTTGTTGTAAAGTGTGTCCTACACGACAATATAATTAGAATTATAGTGTTGGAAAATGTGATAGCAGCAGTATGACTTTTTCATCCTGCAACTACTAATTAATATAAAGCGTTATGCTAATGATTGCATTAAAGTAAATAATAAGCAATGATTGTTATGTTTTAAGAAAGTATTTAAACATACTAATATAACGACCTTGCCATATTGAATGACATGTATTTTTGTTAAAATGGCATCTAATACTAAATGAGATACATGGCGTAATGAATAATAATAAATTAAAGAAAATGGGTTTTCAGTGTGTAAAATACAAAAATAATCTTCCCATTCTTGATGAAACGCACGCCTAGTCGTTCTGAACGTCCGTCCAATACTGTCTACCAGTTTCAATTGCACCGTGTAGCCTACTGGCATGGAGAGGGGTACACAGCTCAGTAAGGGAGGTGACTCCTAGGAGACGCTTAATGACACGCCTGTTCTAAATACACCTAACCCCTACCATTAGTTAGCAGAATCAGTTCTATAATATTCACTGAGTCTCATGCTTAGGTCACCAGCCAGAATATCCAAATAAATTGTATGGTTGCTTCTTAGTAGGGTTACAACTGTCAAATAGGGCTGTTAACCTGTTCTTTGGAATATTGTCTTCTTTCACGATAATTTCTGCTGTTCTGCTTACTTTCTTCGTTATGACGTATTTTTGCTCGAAAATGTAATGTTTTTCTTCTGAAAGATCTGCGAGATTGGTAGCGCTTTTGGTTCTTATTTTGGATACTGATACCTGTCTGTATTTCGTTATTTGTACAATAAATTGCCAATGTTTATTCACAAAATACTTGTTTCATTTAAGTTTACAATCTGCTGAATGTTGACAGAGCCTCTGCTGAATGTAGGGTGGGGGATACGCGGTGGGCGTGCAGTCTTAAATCGCGCGGAAAGCATTCAGATAGAGCGAAAAAGAATAGCGGCCGAGTCAGCACTACGCGCTCCCTGGTTGCGCTAAGTATATAGCAGCGAAATGATTACGCACGTCGCACCTCTACCCTGTGTTCGCCGATGGTAGCTGCATTATTTGTGTTGGGTTTATTGGAGTAGTTATAAATAAGTACAGCCAGAGTGTAGTTTAAAGCATGCTACAGCTGCCCAGAGCTATATAGTTTTAGTTACGGTGATGTATCAGCAGACGTGTTTCATGCCTCCGTGCATATTCACTAAAATTAGGTAGACATTTTCTACATGTTGATGTGTTAGAAATTCTCGTTTCATTAGGAATATTATTGAAGATAATCATGAGTTTCGGGGTCGTTAGAATTCCTGTCTAGATTACTGTATAGTTTTTTCTTTTCTTTTTTTTACAAATAAAGGGCACTTGTAATTTAATTTGATTTATGTTGTTACAGGTAGACGTGTTACCTCTTATGACTCAATGACTACTTGCGGAGGGGGTCCTAGCACCTCGACCGAAATGCGATCTTTTGCATCTGTGCACCTCACGGGGCACCCCCGGGAGTTTGAGTGAAGCGAATGGATCCGAATAATGACGGGAACGTTGCCACAACAGAGCAGAGGGCAGGGCCCCTACATTTTTCCAGTTAGAAGCAGTCGGGTGGAGGCGGGCTCGGCCCAGTTCCTCTCCCACCCCTTCGGGTTCGTACTCCCAAGGGGGGCACGCGACTCGGAAACCGGTTCCCCTCCACCCCCTCAGGCTTGTACCATCCCATGGGAAACTCGGGAACCAGTAGGCTCGCCTTCCAAACCCGGGGACGAGATTTCCAGAGTGCAATTTGTTCCCCCTGCCGTGCTGCTGCTGCCGACGCCCGCCGACGCCACCAACCCTAAAAGAAACCTAACAGTATGCAGGATGAAATGAAATGATTAGTGTAACGAAATGGAGGGACAGGAAATTTGAAGGATATGGAAATCTTTCCCAGCAGTCGGGGAAACCTCCGAAAAAAAACCCATGGGTGAGTTAGGTCGGCCACGGGGTTCGAACCCCGCATATTACCTTTTAAGCTTCTTAGTGATCACTTCACAGGCTATTCTCAGAAAATTTAAAATAGGCCCCTTAAATAAAAATTAGCGTTAAAAAAAAAAAAAAAAAAAAAAAAAAAACCTGTTTGCGTGGATGTGACAACAGCATAGTTCGTAAACGAAATACCAACTATATTCCAAACTTAGTGTTTTGTTCAGCATCTTCCTAAGTTATGACACTAATATTTTCAAGAAAATCCCTCCATACAAAAATCCCTCCTTCAAATGGTGAATAACTTTTGAAACCATTTCAGATGAATTGCTAATTTATTTTTGCACCAACAATAATACAAGTATTGTCACAAAAATATTGTTAATCAGTTATACGGTCTCATCTGTAGTTAAACAGGTATTTAACACGAATAATTGAGCAATGTATGTCAGCAACGGATGAGTGCGGACCATAAGTGAGAACCCTGAATTGTTGGTGAATGCTTACATGGAAGTCCCTTGTTTCTTTAATGGAGAGTTATGTAAGTGCTATAACCTACTTTTATTAAATGAACAATTCAAATTAATATAATATGAAGTAAATATATATGGGTTCCATGGACCCCGAGCGTGCAGTACTGTGTTATATATATATATATATATATATATATATATATATATACATAATCTAACATTAAACATAATCGCAAATCGACTTAATAATGCCTTTGCTTTATTTGTGTTCTAAACGTAGGAGAGACGGAGGCCCCAACGAATAGTTAAGCCAACAATATAGCCAGTTCTTGGTGAATTTATATATTCTGCACTTTCTGGCGCGTTCTTACATCTAGTCTGTACAAAAATATGACCTCCGGCTTTTAGTACCACATCAATTAATTATTTTGTTGTTTAACGACGCTGTCAATTGCCAGGATCATATCAGCGTCGCCGGTGCGCCGGAATTTCCTCCCGCAGTAATTCTTTTACATGCTAGTGTATCCACTGACATGGAACTGACGTTTTTAAGCCGACTTAAAAACCATCGGTCTGGGCCGCATTTGAACCCACGACCTTGGGATCAGTAGGTCAGCGTCTAACCAACTAAGCAACCCAGACCGACAATACCACATCAAGATCAGCAATGGAGAATAAACGCTTTTTCTGCACAAGCTGACGCCTTCACTGCCAGCGTCTTGATTAGACATATTTTCCGTGGTCTAATGGGTTTCCAGGTTCCCACTAGACCACGGCCAACAGACCCGGAAAATATGTCCATTCATCAATAGCTTTTCTGTCTTTAAAGTTGGTTTTCCAAGAAATAACATTTTCTAGAATGGTTTATAATATAGTCAACGCTATGCAATTTTTCAATGAGTGCAAAATCGGAGGAAGAAGAAGAAGCAGAAGAAGAAGCAGAAGAAGAAGAACCGAGAAAAAAGCAAAAGAAAAGAAAGAACCCTAAATGGCCATTTTTCTAGGTATGCAGATTATTTAGAAATATTTGTATTTGTATACAAATAAATATTAAGGCAGCAATTTGAAGTTCATGGCATTATTTGAGCTACTCTCACATCAAAACAACTTTTAGCATGGGTTTGTCTTAGGACATTTCAGTGTGATAAATCACAAATGTGGATTCAATTTGCGCATATAGTTCCCACAGGACTGCGGCTGCATTAGACCTACGATGCTTAATAAAAACCTAAGCCGCATTAAAATATTAGGGTCCTGATGCTTCCCTTAGATGACCGATGTTTGTCCCATGACTTCCAACGGGCATTTATCTGCACGAAGCTGATAAGAAAGCTTACATAAATGTGTATTGGTTGCATATATTAACACTTTACTTGCCAAATGATATTTCTTTGTTAAAGAGTGACTAATCCTTGTATGCATAGATTTACCACCATTCATCTGACCAACTAAAATATGTGAGTGGATCTCAAACCATTACTTTGCTACCAGTGTTAAGAAGCCCGTTTTAAAGCTACATTTCAGTTATTTCCTTTGATTTCTCTCAGTAAGTGGATAAGATATTCAATTGTACCCCAATATCCAGATTTCACAAACTACAGGTTTGAGGTGCAAAATGCCATAGGAAGAGCATTTCCTGGAGCAAGATTGTATATGAGAGAGATGAGTTATTACGAGGGAAGCACTGGAAGAATGCGGTATTCATTAATATACACAAGTATCGTTAGTTTTTCTTCTCGCGTTTGCAGGTTTTGCCTCGTTAGGTCCCTGAGGGGCCAAATGAGGAGCCACTTGATTAAGAAGTAGCGTTCCTGTCACGAAGATCGCATAACCGTCTGGGAGCACCCGGGGCGCTCACTACGTCCCATCCTCCAGTACTGCACCCTATCTCATGAAGCTTGTACTGAGAAGAGGTGTGGGACGCAGCGGCCGGGCGGTAGGCGTTGCCCCGATAAGGCCCGTTGTACTGGGCTTTAGTTTAGTGTTTAGTTTGCTGGTTTCAAAATTTTCCATGTTACATGTTTATACTTCCTAAATGGGGCAAAATGTGGTAGCTCAGTAGTATCGTTCGTGGCTCTCGTGCTGAGGGTCCGTGATTTGATTCTCGGCTCCATGGTGGCGGCGGCTCTATGATTAGCTCATGTGAATAATACCCTAAGCGCAACATGGTTTAGAGTCATGGTTCTCTGATTCCATTGTCATCTTTATCATCACCCCACCATCAGAAATTAAAGAAGTATATACATATATATTTAGTTGTTTAACGACACTGTCAATTGCCAGAACCACATCAGCTTCGCCGGTGTGCAGGAATTTTGTTCCGCAGGAATTCTTTTACATGACAGTAAATCTACTGACAATGGGCTGTTGTTTTTAAGCACACTTCAAAACCATCGGTCTGGGCCTGATTTGAACCCTTGACCTTGGGATCAGTAGGACAGCGTCTAACCAACTGAGCCACCCGGACCGACCCCCTACCATCGGAGGTAACTGACACCCCTCTGGGTGCCTCCAGTTACTGCTCGGTTGAATGAGGTTACCCACAACAGCCGTAGACCAGACGACGACGACGACGACGACGACTTTACTAAATGCGTCCCCTAAAGGAGATGATTGCTTCCTGTTACTTTACATAACAGATATCGTTTTCACGACTAAGCATTTGAATGTTATTACTTCATTTTAAATCTCTTCTATACAAAATACCCCACATATAACATAATATGAATAGACGAACAGCTTTTTATATGAACGTAATAATACATAACGGATTATCTGAATATCTCTTGGGGAGAGAAAGCCATGTGTATGCACCACATAGGAGGTTTTGTATGGCACTAAAATTCTACAGTGCTATCGACCTTTTTCTGGTAATGACCTCAAACGAATAAGTGGAACCCTGGTATGACCACTAGAGCGGTATTTCTTGCATTGCTTCTTATGCTTTTACGTAATTAAATAATTTCCTATTTGCACTGCATAGTATAGATGCACAGTGAAATACAAATCCTAAAACCTTTAGTGAAAAAGATGCTTTTTTATCCATTTCTATTTCTTTCTCTATTTTCTTCTTTAATTCATTATTTTTCTTTCTTTCTTTCCTTCTTTCTTTCCTTCTTTCTTTCCTTCTTTCTTTCCTTCCTTCTTTGTTTCTTTCTTTCCTTCCGTCTTTCCTTCCGTCTTTCCTTCCGCCTTTCCTTCCGCCTTTCCTTCCGCCTTTCCTTCCGCCTTTCCTTCCGTCTTTCCTTCCGTCTTTCCTTCCGTCTTTCCTTCCGCCTTTCCTTCCGCCTTTCCTTCCACCTTTCCTTCCGCCTTTCCTTCCGTCCTTCCTTCCGCCTTTCCTTCCGCCTTTCCTTCCGTCCTTCCTTCCGCCTTTCCTTCCGCCTTTCCTTCCGCCTTTCCTTCCGCCTTTCCTTCCGTCCTTCCTTCCGCCTTTCCTTCCGCCTTTCCTTCCGCCTTTCCTTCCGTCCTTCCTTCCGCCTTTCCTTCCGCCTTTCCTTCCGCCTTTCCTTCCGTCCTTCTTTCCGTCCTTCCTTCCGCCTTTCCTTCCGCCTTTCCTTCCGTCCTTCCTTTCGTCCTTCCTTCCGCCTTTCCTTCCGCCTTTCCTTCCGCCTTTCCTTCCGCCTTTCCTTCCGCCTTTCCTTCCGCCTTTCCTTCCGTCCTTCCTTCCGCCTTTCCTTCCGTCTTTCCTTCCGCCTTTCCTTCCGTCTTTCCTTCCGCCTTTCCTTCCGCCTTTCCTTCCGCCTTTCCTTCCGCCTTTCCTTCCGTCCTTCCTTCCGCCTTTCCTTCCGCCTTTCCTTCCGCCTTTCCTTCCGCCTTTCCTTCCGCCTTTCCTTCCGCCATTCCTTCCGCCATTCCTTCCGCCTTTCCTTCCGTCTTTCCTTCCGCCTTTCCATCCTTATTTGTTTTTCTCCTTGTTTTCATGTTTCTAATTCGTTTTGAATATTTACGGACTTCTAGTGTATTCCAAGCTGATTCTATAATGAAGTTAATATCAGGAAGAGTATATGAATTTCAGATGGCAAGAATTCAGACAATAATAAATTGTTGATTTTAAGCAATACTTTTAAATATGGCTACCCTTTTTAAGCACACTTTTAAACTATTTGGTAATCACGTTGCCGCTTTTCAACCTATATATTCCCTTTTTGACACAATCTAAGCCGCGGCTTTGAAACACTGTTAAGCGGTAAACTCTTGCTCATAAATAAAGTTTATTAGAAAGGATGAAATCCTCAGTAACCTAACTTGAAGGTACAAAGAGTGAAACTGCATCAAATTTTTCAGCCCATGTTCCCCCACCATGGCAATAGCAATTGAAGGGAAGTATAAATTACCCCCTCCCCATCAAACAAATTTAGACTTGAAGTATACTTTAGTTCTAGGTAGATAGGGGCTAGCATAATAGGGGTATTTATTATGCTTTAACGAAAGTACTACATCTAATAATGAAGAAAAGCGAAAGACGTTTTTGAGCCTACATGTATCAGTGTATTTACAAAGTGTGCAACTCTAGTACAAACAACGTAATCTGAATATACAACTTTCGTTTATTGATGGATTTAAGGAGGAGTTTATCGTGCTTTTATAAATTAATAGATTACGTTCTCAGCTATGTATTTCTGAAGTGAGTATTGGATAATTTTAGTCACTTGTCACATCTTGTCTTAAGTATCACCCATTATTGCAACTGAATCCTTTATGCATCGTCAAAATGGCAACCGTCACTCAGCTCCTTTATTCTCCTTGTTTGATGTAGAAGCTCCCCTATTCATAGGAATAAGTCGTATAAGCCCTAATCAAAGTGCACTTAGTGACCCAGTTTTGCTAAGAACTTCTTAGCTCTATTTACGCGTACATTCAAGTTCGTCACTAACTCCTAAATGAAGCTTCGAGGAACTATTATATTTTCCAAGTATGGCGCTTAAAAGTCTGGAAGAATATATACAGAATGCTTATCGGGTTAGCTTAGTGTTCGATGCGATAGTTAATACTTAACTGTGTTTTGAGGTTCTGCTACTTTAGGTATATTATAAGTATACTTTCACAGTAATTGTCCTAATTTACTAAATTATATCGACAAAATGGGTAGAATTCGGTGTATAAGTACCTAAATTAATTCTGTGTTACCCCACTTCTCTTTGATGAAATTTAAATATGAAGGTATTACCACTTACTGCATATACAGAGTGGCAGATAAATATATAGGTACACAGGTTTTCATAATTAACTCAGAATTACCTGTTGTAACAATTTTGCTAAACATTTTCCAGTGTTTGAAAGTTCCATTCACGAGCACAAACTTGTGATGTTTTTGGGAATGATAACATGTCTCTTTGCTAGACTGCTACTGTAACTGCTTCACCTCCCCATTCTACTTCTTATTTACGAGTGACGTAGATGTAAACAGGCATGCGTTTAAAGTATCACCGCCTGGTGTTTTGGTTTTATGTTGCTTTACTGGCACTTTGGGTCTTTGAAATGTGTGATCTCTTAATAGCCTAGTTAACGGAGTAATTAAAACGAAATAGGGTATTGAATTAACAAAGTCAAATGACTGCTATCTTTTATCTTCAGGTAAACTGAACATGAATTTCAAATGAGTTACCTTAGACTATTTTATTGTCAATTTCAAAAACATCACAATTGTTATCTTTCAGGTAGTCAAAGGATAAAATGAAAACCAGACGTTTCACTAGCTCTTGCGTCCTCATCTTTGGTACTACCATACATGAAAATGCTAACCGCAATAGCTAAATGTATGGTTAGGCTTTTAACCCTGGACCACAAGAAGACAGTTCAGAGGGCAACCATTAAAACAAATCATGTCTTATGATAAGCTACAGGATAATGGAAGACTAATCATAGACTAGTGGCAAGTGGATTTGACTGATCTATGTGCTATCAAATACTTCCACTTGAGCATATAACGGATCAGTTTCCCCTAATGATAGACGCCGTAGGTGCGATGTAAAAGCTTACCATAGAAATGAATTTAGTTTCTTGTTTTTAAGAATACTTTTCACATATTTTAATTATTCTTAGCATTTTTCGGTGCTTACCCTAAGTTATTTCACACCAAGCAGAAAAGTATGAGACCCTTCATGCCAAAAGCCTTGCCGAAACTCCTTTGACAAAAGCGATGCAAAATAAGGAAGCAATGTCCAAAATATTAGCTGCCACTTTCAACTGCAGACCATCAAAAACGGAAATTAAAACTTTCATGCAAATTATTTGGAAATACGCAATTAACTAGCTACACCACATAGACTTGATTGCTTAGTTGGATCCTCGCGGAGTATGATAAGTTAGGCTAGGAAGTTCATGCATTTGCATGTTTTTTCATAGGGGCTAAAAATGTATGCTTTTACATAATGTGCACGAATTATGGAATTTTAAGTTATTTGGACGTGATTTTATGGTGCATATAACTGCATATTTTCTTGATTTTGATAAATGCTTATTATTTCAATACTATAGCCTCTATACAGCATATTTTAATGATTTTTATCGTTTTTTTCCCCACCTGGATAACATTTTTGATATTGGTAGTGTTACATATGATGATGTAACTCGCGAGGTGGCGAGAAGCAATGCTGAGTCATGTTGTTATGTAGTGAATCCCCTGTTTCCATCCTTTCATTATATGTATGTGCGTAGAGAATAATCAGTGCGTTATCTGAGAGGTTTATATTAACAAAGATAAAGTGCAGGTCAACGTTTTGAGCAGCACGATTATAATAGCACCGCTTGCCTCTGCGTGGTCTGCAAACGTAACATTATTGTGAACTGGTTCCCTCCAAATTAAATTAGGCGTATAAAATGTTAAGAAGCTCTTCAAATGCCGAAAATAAAACCAACTTAGAGTGCTAGATTAATTAATTTACAGAAAGAGTTTTCGGGTGATTTAATATCTACAGATAATAGGGCAGTGTTTTGTGGAGCGTGTGAGAATAATATAGGGAGTTAGAAAATATTTCAAATAGTTCGGCACATAAACACAGCAAAACATAAGGAGGATTTAATCATAAAACTCGCAAACAAATAAGCTGTTCTAAAACAATTAGTAGAGTGTTTAGGAAGTAGGGTTACTGAATTTTCCTATGACTTGTGCCAAGTATTTTTAGCTGCTGATATTCCCTTGTTCAAAATTAATAATCCGATATTTAAAGACTTTCTTGCCAAGTGTACTCAACATCATGTGCCTGAAGAAAGTACACTGCGTAAGACTTATGTAGGCCATTGTTACAATAACGTATTGTCAAATATACAAAATTTAGCGGATCAGTTTGTGTGGTTGTCTGTTAATGAAAACTCTGATTCTGAACGCCGTTCTATTGCTAATATAATCGTGGGTCCTTTAAAAAATTAACAAAAGACTACAGCTTATCTCCTTAATGTGTGCAAATTGTCGGCCACTGACAATGTAACTGTGACACAGTTTGTGATGGACTCTTTGAAATTACAATGCCCATGTGGAATCGAATACAACTAGTTGCTTTTATTTGTTACCTTATATAGTAAAATCAGGAAAAACTCGAAAGGTATTTTTCCTAACTTAATTCATATAACTTCTTAGGCCACGCTCTTCATCGAATTTCTGAGACAATACGCGATTCTTTCCCACTGGTAGATAGATTTGTGTCCAGTACAAAGAGAATTTTTGTTAAATCTCCTCTTCCGACTTCCTCCTGCACCGGTGTTAACTCGATGGGGAACATGGGTCGATGCAGTTTTATATTATGCTGAGAACATACAAATAATCGAAGAGGTTGTTAATTCATTGGACTCGAACGATGCTTCATCAATAGAAACTGTGGAAAATATTCTGCCAAGCACTGGGTTAAAGAAGGATCTTAGTTTCATATCTGCCCATTTTTCTTTCTTACCAGCAGCCATAACGGCATTGGAAGCTGTAGGATCTCCTTTGCATGAATCACTTACTGTGCTTGAAAAAACAATATGTGATCTAAGTTCGGTTCCTGGTAGCATAGGACAAAAAGTGAAAGAGAAAGTGAATTATTAATTTCAAAAAATTCTAGTTTTAAACATGTGTGATATTCGAGACATCCTCTGTCACACCAAGAGAGTTGATTCTCTCTGTGAAACAGTTAAGATCATTTAAATATGGCCCTATAACATCTTGTGACGTGTAAAGAAGTTTTTCACGTTACAAAAGTGTTTTGCCAGACAATAGACGACGTTTTATTGTTGAAAATTTGTGTAGTGTTGGTTGTGAACTGCAATTTAGCAGTTAATAGTAGCAGCGGGACCACTTCTGCTTCAACCTCTAAGGAATAAGATAACTTTATCATTTACGCTAACTCGTCTACTGCAAAGGGACATGAACTGTCCTAATGAATTAGTGCATATTTCTTGGCATATTTTGAAGTTTTAAGAGCATATTTGCATGCATATTTCAGTGTTTTTTAGGGCATGAACTTCCGAGCCCTAATGATAAGTGTCTGATTACCGGTTTCTATGTCGCGAGAGGGTATTCACAGCCGTGTTCCCTCTAGTTATTCATACTCCACACAGTACGTTGAAACATGCCCCTGAAGTCGAAATGTTCTTTCGGATTGCATACGTAGTTGTCGCTGAAGGATTTCAGGTTCGATTTCGACACCTTGCAGCTGATATTTTGAGCGTGGCCACCTTTGCTATATCGCTTCTATTACAGAAATATCAGCGTTAGGAACGGTGTCGCTACATTTATAGACTCTATAGGTATATAAGCTTCTATATGTAGGAGGAAGAAGACAGTGGAGAGACCTCAGTAATTGGGGCATAGCACCACAAGTAGGCCATAGCGGGCCTTGTTTGCTTCCAAGTGATCCCTGCGAGAAAGGGATGAGGGGAAGACTTTAAGTGCGACCAGATCCTGGCGATGATGTGCGCTAGCGAGGACGGGAGTCCCTAACGATTCTACATTGAGGTAATTTTGATGTGGGCTTCTGTAGACCCGAAGTTCTAAAAAACACATTACATTCTCAGCCTGGAAAGGAACTTTCAGTTCTTGGTGAAACACTTCAGGGTCTAAATGGCCGAGACTGTTTTGGAAAGTAAATCTTGGAGAAACCATTATGTAACTCAAAGGGAGCGAATATGACACTCGCGAGATATTTGGACCTGCAGACACCACTCCATCTATGCCTGCCTGTTCATTTGCTTTTTGCATCCTGCAGAATGGTATATGTTGCTTATTTGGTTGTTCGCATAAGAAAGGTATTTACGCCACTGCGATCCTTGTACTTCGCGGAACCAGAATTGTGTTATACTTAGTCTGATACTTGCTTTCTAAGGAATGGTGTCGCTACATTTATACTTTCTATGAATTCAGCACGGAACAATTCAGACAGCCACAAAACAACGTTCTGATACTCTGCACATTCTGCCTGCCCTAGATGAACTAGCAAATAATTTCAGCGCGCGGTTTCAAAGGTGCGAAAACCATTTATAGACGCAAGTATGCTGTGAAATCACGCTACTACTAGGAGTAATGCAATATTTGAAAAAGCTAGCATGCCTATTGGCAATTTTATAGAGACATGCACCTCTATGATATGCATATAACACATTGCATAAACAGTTAAATGCATCGAACGGGCAGAAAGTCTAAAATGGGGCCAAGATATTAAATATACATCATTCAAAAGGTATGAGCTACATCCCAGAGTACGTAGTTGACACCACGGGGAGTAAGTAACGAAATTGAATGTCAGATAATGATCAAAAAAGAAAACTGTGTTCCGATGGACAAATCCGTCGCTACCATGAAAGGATCTCTCATGCACTTCGATTATCAGTGTATAAAATCCATACTTGTCATCAAAGTTTTAGATACTATCGGGCTTACCCGAAGTTACACGGCAGGAGTTTTAAACCTGGAATGACAGCTTTGATTAACATATTCTACCACCCTCTTATTTTTGATGAAACTACTGCACGGCGATCCACAGCATTTTGATGGTATACTCACTCCCCTTTAAGGCTTATAGTAATTATAATTTCGCAAAGCACTGTGATACTCCTAATGACGAATGAAGAAGTTCCTCATATTTACGGAGTTGGTTATGAAATGCCGAGGAATGTAACCTTCATCGGAAGTCTTCCAAGTTCTACGCTTCATGTATCTCTTGGCAGTATAACAACTATCAGTAGGGTTGGTTAATTATTCGCATAATGAAGATGAACTGTTAAACATTTAATCTTGTGCTGTTATTATTTAATGGTATAAGGGCTACACGTTTTCAAATAATACAATAATTCTTAACATAATGATACCAAGCCGTGATTTAGTCGCCCGACCACGATTACGTCCATGTGTCATTTGCTAGCACTACAGCTGCCATCATATTATTCCGCTAACGCACTAGCGGTGAATGACTCCTTCAAGGTTGGGCTCATCAGCCATCTATGTCAACTTTGAGTCATGTTCGTACTGTAAAAAGAGGTTGTTCGTTATGAGATTCCATTTAAACATTTTTATTGTGTGTGTATTACTCCAGAGCAGTTTTGTTGACTTATTCTTGTCTTCTTATTAGGATAATGAAATAACCAGAGAAAAAATTTACGCTTGGAGAAAGAACGTTTATGTAAGATACATACATAAAAGGCGACTCATGTGGACAGGCGTGTAGATAATTTCGGGAAACTTTGGTATTCCAAATAGAGATACTGTTAGACGCTTGGTTAATAAGTTTAGGACAATGCGATCACTAACAGCTAAACCTGTGAAGGCGTTAAAGACGCATTCTAATCTAGGGAAAGAAAGGTTTATAAAATTGATGCATCCTTCGAAAGCTCTTCAAGGAAGTCTCTAAGATTGTTACATAGGGACCAAATATTTCGGTGGGAGAAAATTTGGCTCCTTCTGCCCAATCAGTGCTAGACTGAAGAGGCATGTATGAATAGGTCTCTGACGTTTCTGCACCCCTAACCGGATGGTGGAAGAGACCTTCCAGTTTTATGGTCCTAGAGACAAATTAAACCACCGGAGGTATAACAGGGAGACATGCCGTCAATGTAGCTTTCTGCGGGAATTGGCTAGTCTTACGTCCCATTAGATCACGAGGAAAGAGCGGAGGAGAGAAAGGGCGCGAGAGGTTTACCGTATAATACAACACCCTTTATCACTCGCGAGTATGTAACGCGTGAGTTTTAGAATGAAGTACCCCGCTGTGTAGTAGACAGCGAACGCAGCACGTATACACGCGATCTGGGCTGGGCCTCTGTGTACAACAGAATAAGGGTGAAATAGCGAATTGTGAGTAATCCCCACGAACACAAAAATATCGTAATAAGGACGACAAAATCCAGTGCGGCAACTTTATCACTTTATTGTCCTCTGAAATTGTACCACAAATACAGTTTTCTTCTCGTCGTTAAAACAGTTTATAGTCTTCCGTGCTATCGCAACTCACAGCTTTTACTTCTCGTAATTTTGCTGTCTTTTTAGTGTCTTTGTTCACCTTCACTGTGTTTCATACGACGTCCTCCACGTTCGTCAATCTTCTTACGACGCACACACGACGATACACACACGTACAGCTGGCTCACACGCACCGACCGTAGTTCTATCTCTAAAACTAGACTGACTAGCTAACTGACGGACTCTGCTGCTGACTCATGTCCTTTTATACTGGGGATGAGGTCACATGATCTTTCGAGAAACTCTCTCCACACACACACACACACACACACACACACACACACACACACACACACCGGAAATGACGTATCTAGAAGTCTCGAGAAGGCACTAGAAAAGTCCCTTTTGTTCCTGCTAACTATTGTTACTGTCACGCACACACAGTAGGCAGTCTGGACTTGGACGTCTTGTCCGGTCGTCGGTACCTCATGTGATGCAAAGTAGCCCGAGCCCCCACTCCTCCACAGCCGCTCGCCGGGCCCGACGTCACAATATATTGGAAGTGACACAGTCTGCAACAATTGTGAAATCTGTTGCCAGTTATAAAATATCGGTGCGATAATTCATAATACATTGGAAACAATATTCTGTCTTTATATAAGTTGACATTCGCTGATGATTAACCGATAATAAAATACAGAAGAAATGGAGGAATCCTGTCTTAAACAAGGTTTATATAAATGTTTTGCTATGTATCTCACACATACACCGTTATAGAAACATCCTATGTTCTTCTCTGCCATCAGCTAGTTTGTGACCAGCTGCTTACATTGAAATATATGCAGGTTTTGCATTATTTTGCGCTATTTTGCGCAAAAAGTAAAGACCATCTCTGTAACTGCATTGTTTTGCAACTCAAATATGTATTCGTGTGTTACTATACAGGCCTTGTACCGGGCAGGATGTCTCACGTGGTAACGTCTGTGGCTCGCATTCGAAGGTCGCGGTTTCGATGTCCGTGGCCGACCTTCGCGACCTTGGGTTTTTCGGGGATTTTTCCCTGGTCACTTAGGCGAATGTTGGGAAGAATATTTAACCTACATATCCTGAGCTTCATTTCCTTTCATTTCATTGTTTCTATCAGGTCTTTCCAGGTTCAAAGCGTCAAGAGGTTCGTCGCTAGGATGGATTGTGGTGGATGTTGCGCTCTGGAAATACAGTGTTCGGATGAGGAGAGGGGCTCCGGCTGGCAAGTCGCCGCCAGGGGGACTGTCTACGCAAGCGGAAGTGAATGGTGACTCGCCTCACTGGAACTCAGTCGCACTGAAGACCTGCCTGCATCTGTTAGGAACCCACGGTAGCAGCTCTGCCTGCGATGCGCTCTGGTCGCCTGTAGGGTACTCTCATTCATCCACCCTCTCGGGGCCTGACGCACAATATACCATCGGCAGACGTGCCGGGATGCCCTCCGTAAATAATATGAGACAGACGGACAGGCCTTGTAGATCTTGTTCACTCTGTCATTTGAGAATTGAAATTAGATGCTAGCATATAAACTATGGTCACCAGGAAATACACTACTATTTAGTGGGGAAAGAATAATCAATATAGCTTGATTGGTTTTTGAGATTACTCCCTTCTCCCACAGTTTAGGCCCTTTGTGACTTTAGAGAACTCCCGAGAAGAAGAGATGCAGGGGAGACCAGAAGAGTGACCACATTCAGGACGACGTCTTGTACAACCAAGGACGGGATCCCTAACGATTTCAGAATGATACCAATTCTGACGTCCATGCCAGCCTGCTGAAGCCATGAACCTGGGAGTCACGGGAAACAGTGTTGGCCATCCAAGCGACGGGGAGAAATATTTATTCAGTCCAAACTACACCGCAATGCATCAATACCTGTCACCTGGTCCTAAATCGTGATAGGCATGATGAAAGTAAAGGGACAGAACATTTGTGGCAGAAAAAGAAATAATTTTGTCAACGACCTAGTAAACCAAAGAAATGACTAAGAGTGGCCGGCCTAACGGGAATCGATCCCGGGACCTTTCAAATGCAGACCTGTCACATAACCGTGGTGCCATATTGCTGTTATACTATTAGTAGCATTATTATAGGTTAAAGACGTGATATCCCTAATACCGTGATACAAGTTCACTTTCCTGCCATGGCTTTATTCTGCAATAGCTGGTAGTCCTGAAATATCCAACAGATAGCTGAATCGTTCTACTTTCCTTTCTCAGCAGTTGCTGAGAATGTAAATTTACCATGAAATATGTTGTTCAATGAATCTGATGACACGATCGAGATTTTGTAAGTATTGAAGTCCCTGCCGGGAAAAAAAAAAAAAAAAAAAAAAAAAAAAAAAAAAAAAAAAAAGCATTTTCAATTAATTCCAAACAATTGGAGGTAAATATAAAGGCAATAATGCTTTTTGTAACATAGATGAAAGCCAAGAGAATGAATGCACGTACATCACACATTTTGATATCAGAAAATTAGGATAACATTAAACAACTCTATCACGGATTTAGGAATCCTATCTCGCATTTGGGAGCCATCGTCACAAACTTCATTTTTACAACTTGTTTAGTGTATTTATAGAACTTTTCAGTTCTCAATCAGGTAAAATATGTTCTAGAAAATTTAATTGTGTTCTTCGATCGTTATTTAAATAAATTTTATCAATTTGACATTACACAACACGTATTCAAAACTATCACGGAGTAACACAACCTTGCCCTGCATATAATTATTTTCTTATGATGAGCTAAACAAGTGTCTTTTACCTCAGAGAAATATTGAAGTGATTGCGCTTCAGTCCATGGTGTGTCATTTTGACTCGCCATTAGTACCATATTTTGTAAATTGTGGGGTGAATACGGTTGGGGCAGTTGACAGGATTTCCCCTAGGAAACTGGCTGCATAACAAGTCCTGCGTTGCGGCGATTTCTGTTGGGAACAGCTTTCACATGTTGTTATTTTGACTGGAGTCCCAATATATCACAGCTCAGTGTTGGGTGTAAATTATAAAGCTTTCAGCAATTCCTGGCTCCCGTAGACCTCCACGCTACAATTTACTCTCAATTGAATCATTTTTTTCAGAAACTCCACAAGTAGTTTATCCTTTATTTATTTATTTATTTTTTTCAAAAATGAGTTTAACCGATTGTTTGATTCTGCTTAGAAAGCTATGCATTGTGTGTGAATATCATACAAGTGATTGACTTCTGGGAGTTACATGCCACATAACAGTCCACTTAAAAGGAACTAATATTGCTCAGAAGTATCAGCAAGAGTATAAAAGGCCTAGTCATTATTATTTAAGTCTTTTCAAAAGAAAAGTATTGACTTTGAAAACCTCGAACACTACTCCTCACAGCTTGAGAATATAAATTTATTTAATTTCTTACTTTTTGCTTGGTCAATAATTGATTGTGATGAAGTAGAGATGGACAAATAGAAGCTTTCTTTATTTTCTGTTGTAAAATGTCTGACTATTTTTTCTTTCTTATGATTTATTTGTGATTTTGTTTGTTATTAAGTGTAAGAAAAGCGATGAAGAGAGAACACTTAAGTTTGTAACGCATATGAAGTTTGGTAAGGGAAAATTATAATATAAACTGAAAAGAGAAGTGATCTGCAAAAACCTAGAAAAGAGTGCATAGACAGTATGAAGCCGGAGTAAAATAGGCACCTAAACATGGTGGCGGTGGCGGTGGCGGTTCACTAGAATTGGCCCAATTTCTGTTTATATACACACCTGTTCAAGAAACCCAAATTAACCGGGAGTAAAATATTGACGCTAAAAATGACGGTAAGCGTTGAAGAAGAGCCGTTTGTACCATTTTAGAAGCATGTTTCCCTCCTCTGTTAAACTAGGTCGGCTCACCCTACTTCAGTCATGCATCACATCACATCTGAGTGCAGAAAGACCTAAATACTTGAGTTTGTGCATTTTCGTATTTATTTTCTACTGACCTAGGGCGTATGGGAGAAACCAGAGATCCCATTTTGGACGTACTACTATTCAAAATCGCTGATGTAATCTGAAACATTGATCGCCTCGACATTTTAACTAAAATATTTTCAGATGCTCACGCAATGATGCTGCTGGAGCTCTTTCGGAAAATTATTTAAATGTAAACCCAAGGTTATGCAAATCATTCCACCAATGTGTTGATTCAATGTAACAAAATTGGTAGTCATGAGGCTATTTACTTTTCAAACTTGAAATATACAAGTGAACAGAAGTCACCCACCCTCTTTGACGTAACTGCGACAACATACAGTTGGAGTAAGTGCTTTAAAATCTTAGACGCATGTCCTAATGTAAAATGATGCTGACAGTTCTTTAATGACCTTACTTTATGCCACTAAACACGTGTATTTGTGATTTGGGAGGGAAAAAAAATCTGATGTTCCGTTCACATGATAAGCCTTTGCAGAAACAGCTACATTACACATTTCGTTGTAGGTGCAAACGGAATAGTGTCAGAAAAATGTTGAAGAGCTGGACTTCATACGCTGAACATAAAATTCCACTATTTTCCTGTATTCGGGAGCAACAACTGAATATCGGCAGGGCGTATAAAAAAGACAAAAATACTTCGCAATTTGAACCAGTAATAACGGATATCTCTAAAATAAGATCTGCCGCAGCAAAGGCTATTAAAATGTTACTTGTATTTTTAAAGAGCTCTATATACTTTTGTGTAGTACGATTTTGTCTGTGGCTTAATGTGTGCCATTTATGCAAAATTATACAGAGTTCTTTCCGAACAAAGAGAATTTCGCAGGTTATTCACAAAAAGGTCTAGATATACATATGTTTTTAATGTGGATATCTTTAATTAAAAGTATTTTAAGCAAACTCGTGAGAGCTATTTTGAGCAAACATCCATGTAAAGGGTAGTTTGTGGCTGTGGGAATTGCTTGAATATCTTAATGTTACATCTTAGAGAGATACTGAACTTGATACCAAGTTTGATATTTACCCGATCTTTCATTTTTAATTACGCAGTTCAGACACATGTCACTCACAAAGCTACCCTGTTTTCCAGTAATATCTTTCTCTTATTCAGAGATCTTAGAGCATATTGCCAGTGAAATCCCAGTGTAGAATTTTTGGGTTGAAAGAAATGCATTCTTTACCTACCCGGTAGAGTGAGTGAGTGAGTGTTGTTTAAGGGCCCGTCGACAGCTAGGTCATTAGGGCCCGTACCCGGTAGAGAAGGTAAAATGTTGTCAGACTTATAAAATATATTGTGCAATTCAGTAAAGGAATAGAAGAGGTTATAAAGAATTTTATTATTAAATCCACGTTGGGAAATGTTTATATCAATTTTTGAAGAACGCCACCAGCATCCGAAAACTGCCTTGAGTATCTATCTGCTCAGGAGACATAATGGAATGAAAATGACTTCATTGATCACAAAATAAGCAGTAATAACACTTATAAGCCTAAATATTGTTAAAAACATCATTTATGTAATGCGGAAACCAATTCGCAATGGCATCAGGGATACCCATTCTACTTTGCAACGGATCTGGCCTCTACTCTCAAGTATGATTTAACCACTTGTCGATAAGTGGAAACGCGCTGTTGCCAAATGTATTTTCATTTTAATGTGTCTTCCCAAACACGTATGAAAGATACAACACATGTAGGTATAAATAATTCTCTCTATAGTCAGCTGGTCCAATTCACAGCTTTTGTACTCATTACAACCGGTATAAATAAGCCTAAAATGAGAGGCCAATCATCTCGCCAATGTTAAATCTGCTAAATTCATAAAAATGTTTTAGAGATGATTGCTTTATTTGAGCAACTCCTCCAAATTATATTCGAACTAGAGACTTGTGGTACATGTGGCAGGCAAGCTACGCCCGCCCAGCCCCCCCCCCCCTCCCCCACCCCATGGAGGTGAGTTGCAGTTTCTTATAAATTTAATCAGTTGTTTCTGCTTGCTTATTGCGATACCAATACTATAGACAGTATAAAACGATTACAGCATCTTGAGAAAAAATAATACTACTATTAACGTTTTAACAGTTTTCTATAAAACAAATTCTAGCTGCTCTACACTTAGTTCTGTTTGTTTCAAATCCTAATGAGAATCGGATTAAAAATTAACGAGAACAAATATTGACCTTTGGAAGTTGCTCATAAAATGAGAATATTGAACTGAAGAGCGATTTATCATTTATTCCAAATATGTGTAGACATGTAAGATAAGTTTATTACAAGTGTAGCCAGAAAAATTATTGCCAAATGACAGAGTAACTTTTGGACGTGGCTAATATAGAAAATACGCCAAAATGGATATAAATAGCCACGTCTGACAACCTTTTAGAGCCACAAACTCCGGAACCTTGGCTGGTATTCCGCTCCTCAGGCTTCCAGTCGTCTGGCAATGGCAAACGTAACATTGCACGAAACATCAGGCGGGATCATTTTATTGACCACGACGTTTCAGCTCTGAAGAACCTATCTCATCAAATGTGAGATTTTCTTCGCCAAAGATAGATAAAACAGCCGCAGACCGCTCAAGTCGTTGCATTCTCCTAACAGATTTCTATTTATGAAGATTAACATTAGCCTCCTCGTTCTATGTATTAATTAACGATGGGTCGGAGAAAATTTGCGAGTGTAATCCCCTCGTGTAGCATGTACTCTAAATACAAACAATATCGCTGTCTTTACTGATATATTACAATATCATTGTACACAGCATCTACTTTACAGAAAGTAACAAAATGTGTACCTTTACTTTCCCTGGCTATGAAACAGCGTGACACAGTAACATCAGCACTTGCATTAGTAAAGCTCTGTCTCGTGAACATACATGGGCAAGTTGAGAGTGGAACAGATTATCTGATGAGAAAAGGGAGGGGGGGGGGGGTGCAAGAAAGAGGCGCAATGCATGCAAAAGCAGGATAAGGTGCTTCCTCTCTAAGACACGAAATAGGCTTGGCTCTTGGAAAACGCAAATCAGAAAAAAAAGCACAGTAAGGGAAAAAAAATCTGATGTATTGCATTCGCATGACTTTCTCCACGCTTGTACAAACTATCCTTGCAAACGATTATTCCCATATCTACTTCATGTTAATCGAGAACATTTGCAGAAATTATTTTGTTAATTTTCCTGTAGGTGCATGTGGAAAATGGGAACACAGTGATGCCGAAATTAGGATTTCATAAAATTTTTATTTTAAAGGAATAATTGAAGTAATGAAGTAGGGTCAACAATTTATTTATAGAGAAGGCAGTCCAGTAGACAGTAAATATAAAATCGGAGGAGCGTATCATATCAAGTTAATGTGCATAAATTATTCCGTATAGGGAATTTGTTTCCTGTTACCAGTGGAGGTCACTAGGTAATTAGCAGAGCACGAGGGGGCAGGTCATTAGGAACCAGGTACAAATTCAGGAATTGGCCGCGTCTGCGTGATCCCAGGAAATTGGGTGTTTACAAAGACTTACAGAAGTGAAAGGGGAACATCGCAGAGTAGCTTCGGAGTAGATGGATTTCTAGGAATTCAAAAAAGAGGGGACTTGTCCGATAGCCAGCGTGTAGGGGAGATTTGGCATCTCCTGTGGGTAGCGTGGTAGTTAAAGGCTTCTTCGATGACGAGCGTAGAAGCTAGACGTAACTTCGCCTATAGCTGCGTGTTAGCAAACTCGTATTTGGTTTCCTCTGTAACGGTCGTTGGTATTATACAGTTGTCCGCCCATAACGTGGAGAATTATATTCCTGTATATATTTACCAGTTCTACAAATAATATTGAGTTTTTATTGTATTACATCAGTTGGCAGCTTCTCACCGACTGCGAATTTAAAGATTCATTAAATATTATATAAAACGAATCCGTGTTGTCCTTTAAGGGACACTGAGAGTGAAATTTTGATCAAAATTGTCAAAAAGTCGAAAATTGTTTTTTTACCTTAAAATGTTCCTGGAACACCTGTGCATTTGGATCAGCAAACATTTTTAATATCCCTCACTCCATGTGGTCATTACGGCCCTTTCAAGTATTGCTCTACCCTTAACATACACAGGATGTTCCTATATAAAAGCCTGTTTTTCTCAAAACTACATTTCTGCACATTCCAAAAGAAGGTCGCGCCTGAGTTTTGCTTCAAATTCAATGAAAACTTCCAAAAGTATTCATAAATAGTAGCTAAACAAAACTATGCTTCAATATTGATGTTATCATTAACATGAATTCCAAAAACATTTCTTTTGTATGACAAAAATCAATAATTTTTAAGGTTAAATTTTCTTTGTTATTAAAAAAATGTGTACAGCATAATCTGCAAACGTATTTTAAATATCTCTTCATACAATTGTTACCCATGTTTTAGAGCTCCAGTTCTGCCAATATAAATGAATTTTGAAAAGTCAGTAGACGTGAGCTCTATTTTGAAAATGTGCCTATTAAATTCATAAAATAATTTATATATCCTAAACGAATTATCCAATTTTAATGAAATTTGGTGTACCGCCTATTCTAATATAAATACAAACACAGTAAAAATTTCAGAAAAATATATCAAGAAATGTGGAACTTTCATGTTCCACTCCCAGTGTCCCTTAACCAATAAATACTCACGCATACCCTGAGTTAGGAGTCTCATCGCTCGAGTGAAGCCAGGCACAACAACGAGCAGGGATATTGTGTATTTAAGATCCAATAGTGCCCAAAACACACCATCGTGGGGTAGAAGCAGTGCTCCAAGTTAGACACCATCATAGCGAGGCGGAGATCGGTGCTTCACCAGTAGGCTTTAAATGGTAGTCCGATCCTTTAAGAGCTCCTACTGTGTGATTACTTTGGCATTCTGATCTGTTTACATGGGTAGGACATCAAAAGTAAAACCAAGAACAACTTCCTATTTGAGAAAGGTGTAAGATTTCAAAATTTGAACCAATAAAAAGGATAATCTCTTGAATGGTTATATCTACAATAACTACATTTTCTTTGTCATTAAATATCTTAAACATATGGTATTTTAATCAAATTCGTTAAGATACATTTTTGAGAAAGTCAAAATCTTTGAAAATGTTTCCATGAAAAGGAAAAATAGGTATGGGGAATTTTTTTGAAAATCTTGGTGTCGCATCCTGGGAGGACGAACTTGAATATTAAGTTTGGTTTTTAAGAGAAACAGACACAGACACACAGAAAGACACACACCATCTGCTCGTAAAAGTGTATCTTATCCGAGCATGATGGGTTCCGAGGTAACCTTTGAGGCTCCCATTTGGGAGGTCCTGTTTTCGATTCCTGTTGGACCAACCGTGTTTTGGTGTTCTATCCATGTAGGAAACAACGCAAAACGAACAAGGAAGGCAGAATATTAACATTATTTAAAGGCGTCAAGCAGGGAGACGCAATATCCGATAAATTGTTTTCATATGGCTATTGGAGCAAGTGTTCCGCCCAATAGATTGGCACGACTGCGAGGAAAACACAGGAGGGGAAAAATAAAGAAAAAACAGAAACTTACAAGCTTAAGATTAGCGGACGACGTAGTTCTGTTTGCGAAGTCGGCAGCAGACCGCGAGAGTATGCTAAACCAACTACAGATCCAATGCAAGAGGGTAGGCCAATGACAAACTAAGAGAAAACGCAGATACAAATGCGATCGGAAGCATTACAATATGTCACAGAAGAGAGGGATCTCACAAACTCTGGAGAAAGCTTTGGAGCTTAAGCTTCATCCTAATGGACAAGATGCAGTAGCTAAAAATAAAACGAGAAATCCTAGACAGCTGTATCGTTCCAACACTAATATACAGAATAGAAACATGGAAAACAACCCAGCAACAAAGGGCATCATTAGAGATTACACAGGAAGGATGGAAAGGAAACTAAATATATCAATAAAAGAGCGGATAAGAAAGAGTAATAGGAAGGACGCAAATGAAGGACGCTGCTCAGGAAGGAAGTGGAGATGGGCAAGCCACGCAGTAAGGCTCAACAACAATCGCTGGAGAAACAGCAACGGTGTGACCCAAGAGGGGAGAGCGGACCAGGAAAACCGAGAACAAGGTGGGCGGACGAAATCAAGAACGCTGACAGCTCGTGGCTTAGGACGGCGAGGAACCGTGACGCCTGGAAGTCCCAGGAACAACTCGGCAACTAACACACCCAGTGTGACAGCGTGCCCAAGAAAACCTGGATAAGATGCTGAAAGTGACAAGAAGTGCCAAATGTCAAAACGGATGAAACTGAAGGTTAAAGGGTAAAGGAGTGAAAATGTGAATAAGAGAAAATAAACGTAGGTTTAGACCAACTGTTAAAGACAAAGACAAGGGAAAGACAGGAATAAGACAGGGGAATTCTATAATCTTGGTTCAAATGTGGGATGAGCATATCCGAGCTACCCTCCTCTTAGGAAAGGCTGTTACCCTATACTTTGTTGTTGTTATTATTGTTGTTATTATTACTATTATTGTTATTACTACTATTATTGTTATTATTGTGATTCTTATTGTTATAATTATTTATTATTATTGTTGCCATTATCATTATCCAGTGTCATCATCATCATCATCATCATCATCATCATCATCATCATCATCAAATCATATCTCGCAAGGTGAAGTTTCAAAACTAGTAATAACTACTTCTATTCTTTGGAGCTTAAAAATAACTAAATACTGAGGTGTTACTTCGTCGGTCTGGGTGGCTCAGTTGGTTAGACGGTCGTGGGTTCAAATTTGGCCCAGACCGATGGTTTTTAAGTGTGTTAAAAACGACAGCTCCATGTCAGTAAATTTACTGGAACGTAAAAGAACTCCTGCGGGCCACATTTCCGGTACACCGGCGACGCTGATATGATCATGGCAATAGATGGTGTCGTTAAACAACAAAATAATCTTATCTCGGATGTCATCACTATGTCAAAACGAAAATTTACACATTAGTTGCTTTAAAGTATACGTTAAACAACAGAAGAGCGTAACTCGCGTACTGCTATCTACGCGAGATCTGCTTGTACGGTGCTACTGCCCTCAGAAGGAAGTGATGAAGCGAAGGAACGACACGAGGTTTCACTTCGCTGGCAGACAAACCACAGAGGCGCGTGGAGGTCACTAAAAGTTTCTAACTCGAAGACCCGTTCTACTACTGACGACGCATCTAACCAGCCTCCCTGGTGTCAACAGAGACCGATTTTTCCTTTAAGCTAGCTTCCGCTCCATTTTCCGGTACCAGCACACGCCAAGAAACCTAGAACCACATGGAGACATGGGCGTCGCGAATGGGGGCAAGGGGGGCGGGGCCGCGGCCCCCCCCTCTTGGAAGTTAGTGAACTTAATGTGCAATCAATTACTGACTATTAAACTATTATTTTAATTAAGAACAATTGTTATTTAGCATAAATCAATACGGTTATATGCAACAAATATAAATGCTGACAATAAAATAATGAATTAATAATATATGATTGCAAATTTCCAACATGTGGCCCCCCCCCCCTGGAAAAAATTCTGGCGACGCTCATGCATGGAGAAGATGAGAGTGTACCGAAATGAAGAGGAAAAAAACGAGTAGATGAGAAACCACCACAGAATTCGTCTACAAACCAGTGAAAACCACGAAAAGTCCAATTTTAGAGTGAGCAGAACACAAGAATCGACTCCGGAACCTATCACACATTACAGCGGAATCAACTCACTCCGTTTATTTTAATCACAACACGTTCTAAACCAACTAATTTCTACAGAATAGAACCTGGTAAATTCATTTCTGAGGTCCTATAAGGTGCGAAGAATCGCAAATAAAAAAATTAATTTTATTAGTCACAATATTTATAATAGGTATCTTATTTTGCCACATACTGAACTTGGAAAGCATTACTCACAATTCAGTATTTTTTAATCTATAGCGTATGCTTTTTAGCGTTTCAGGAACATTTCAACTGTTTCATCGTTTTAACAACAATGGTTAGATGAAGTAGTAGTAAGTCGTTTCCCCCTCCCTTTCTTTGTAATCTCCGTTCCTGCACGGGGGTACCGTTTCAAAAAAATTGCTTCTGTTTTGTTTTCATGTCACGTCAATAGAAATTAGCTGCTAACTTGCTGTTAGCCTTATTCTAACATAATGCTTAGTTAAGAAGCAACTGTATCTGAGGCTTTGGATCCCTACCGCAAACTGCTATTCATAACTATGCTTCAATAACTACGACCACAACTTTCTCAGTAGGGATACAAAATAGCTGCGAAAGTTAAGATATATCTCATTCACGAGGCTGGTGTTTATTCCTGCATCAGATAAAGTTGTGTGGAATAGTTTTGTCACCCATGAGTTTTTCTTCTATAAAAGAGTAAACATTTGAGAGGTTGAATCGGAACTGAAAAATTCAGCGCCACAGCCGGGATTTGAGCCTCAGACCATCCGCTTCATGCGTGACTGTTCTAACCACTAAGCTACTGTGAAAACTTTCCAATATGACACTGAATTCTCCAACTGATTCGTATTTTTCCCGGTAGGCCACAAAGGGAATCTGACATCAGAGATAAATACCCCAAGGGCGACTTACAATCGTAAGTACTTTGTCTCGGGATTAAATAACCTTTAGATGGTAATTATTTCCTTATGCCAACAAACCTACTGCTGGTGTTTCTAAGCACAGAAGCCATGTGTAGACAAAGTTTGAGGTGTAGAATCGGAACTGAAAAATTCAATGCCACAGCCCGGGCATTTGTTAATTTAGGTATACTGAATGAAAAAAAAAAAAGAAAAAAGAAAAAAGAAAACAGTTTCTATTGGTATTCGCAAACCTAGCCCCACCTTCTGCCAGCGTAATTTCCTCTGTTCTTCCAGCATAATTCTAGCCACTGGACCGTCCTGGCAATATACCTTCAACAATATATGGCCCAACTACCGAACGGTAATATTACAAGTCAGTTAACCATGCTCTCAGTAGCGGAGTGCATTAAGGCAACGGTTAGGTGACTTCTGGCGCAAAAACAGAAGCGTAGAAACAAAGATGAAATTTAAGAACGTCTTTGTTTTTTGTTCTTTTAATACACTTAAACCTTGTATTTTCATACCGGAATTATTGACTTATTGACTTGTAAGATGGATACTTTTACAAAGAAATGGTGGCTAAATATGTAAATAATGAGAGTAAATAGCTTTATGTACTAATATCAATGCACAATTGAAGAAACGCGTATGAAAATTCTTCCAGGGCGCAATAAATCATTGGCCAGGCAAGTTAACGTGTTGGGGGAAAGCAATTAGAAGTCAGAAAACTAAGACAATTAGGTGTTCCGGTAAACTCAGACAACTACCTATTTGCTCAGGGTTCGGGTAATTAGAACTCGGTGCGTTCAAAAATTACATAATTACATGAAAACGCATTATGCCAGTCTCCTGAAAGTCCGTGTTTTAGTATCATTTGCATTTTACAGAAATGTTTTCCTGTAATCGAATTTCGGTAGACAGTAGCGACTGCGCATCACGCTTGAATTCTCACATAATTATGTGAACAACAAATGTCAACTTTTTGTTTTACACTCGAACAAAATGATTTTGACCTATGCTAAATTCAGGTATGAAATTCAAAAATTCCTATCACATACCATTTCTTCGGAGGAATTTGTTTCAATTTTTTCAACAGTTACACATAATATTGATTTAATTAGAAATTATAATCAGTGATTAGGTAACAATTTCATACGTCATAATTGTTTTGAAACAAGTACGCAGCATCCATAAATGCAGTTAAAGTTAACTACAATTGATACTTTTGTAATTACCTTGCAAAACCTAAAAAATACTACTGATATGGCTCGCATAAAAAGTAGAAGACTTCCGCTTGTGGCTGACATGAGGAATCTGTCTTATCAACTAACATACTAGATGACCACTTCCCGCTGTATCGTTTCTGCATGGCACATATACCCATCATCATGCTCATCACTAACGTCCGCCAGGTTCGTAGGAAAGAGGTGCAAATGGGAGTGTAGAAAATGCACTGCATATTTCATCTGACATTTTTATATGCATTTAGCGTGTTCTCAGTAATTTCCTTGTGGTTGTCAGCTCTTGTATTTCCCACGAAATTATTGCACACTGTAGGGCAGGATTTTTATTGTTCGCTGTGCTTTAACGTAATTACGTTTAAGTAATTTCCCTAGGCTATGACTCTTTGATCTCGTGGGTGATTAGGGCAGTTAGGTTCTGAAATAATTAACATTGAAGTTTTTCTATACTATCCTGCAAACATTTGTTTTACTTGCCACATTAAAATTGTGTATTCACAATTAGGCTTCCATTTTAGCAACCACATGCACATATCCATTGCGTATTTCTGATTACTCGCAACACTGACACTCCCGCGTATTACTTGTTTGAACTTACAAACTCTTGAACATTGTAACTCTAAATTGCCGAGCAAAATGACATTACTATATAACTGATAGAACCGAATGTCTGCCGCTCCGACGCGTGCATGTCAGTTTTGATAGAATCATCACCCCCCGCTCCGTATGCCATTTTCAATCGGCATATTTGCAATATTCTTATTAGTGGAGATCTATTCTAATTTCGTGATTCCCGAGTGTCCACCAATGGGATACTTCTCAACTCATGATACCTTTGAGGTGTTTGCTTTGAGTGAAACGTTCGTTTTAGGCTCTGCTCGTATTGTCTGGGAACCTTTCGCTAATGGCTGTGTTTTCCTGATATTAAGGCTACGCACTTTACAAGCCTTTCCATGCCTTCTAAATAAATAGTTTGAATGAATATTACTGAAATAGTTATGATTAATATTCCTTCTGGAATATATAGTCCTTGTTATTATTATTATTATTATTATTATTATTATTATTATTATTATTATTATTATTATTATTATTATTATTATTATTATTATTATTATTATTATTATTATTATTATTATTATTATTATTATTATTATTATTATTATTATTATTATTATTATTATTATTATTATTATTATTATTATTATTATTATTATTATTATTATTATTATTATTATTATTATTATTATTATTATTATTATTATTATTATTATTATTATTATTATTATTATTATTATTAAACTGATTTATTCTGTCACAACTGTCTTTGAATACTAACCGTGAAGTTCTCTCGTTCTCTGATAGTAGTAGTTGTTCAAAGAGCCTATCTTTGATTAATTTACGTATTTCTGGGCCAGTAAATTTTTTACCCTCATATTCTTGGAAAATTTTCTTTTAGAAACTGAGAGCCCGTACTCTCCTTGTTCAAAGCTTTTCATTAAGCCTAACCAAATTTGAAGTGGCGGTAGCAAAATGTCTTGTTAGCCAACCCTTGATACTTAACACCGTTCTTCCGGTATTAAAGCACTCCTTTCAGGACACTCGGTTACTTCATAAGGTTTTTATTTAGCACGATTGTTCCACATATATAAAACAAAACTTTGTGAGACCACTCTGCATTCCCAAGAGTAACCTCATGATTTCATAGGCTATTGCCGCCAACAAACGGCTAACAAGAGGGTAGTTTAGCATAAAATTGAAAACATATTGTCCACGATGTGCGACACCTTTAATATAACCAGTATCTCCTATCATTGATGAATCTGTTGCTGGGTACTACAGTTACGAGCTGTGGAATAATTTTCTGAGATATGCATGTACAGGTGTAAGAATGGATAACGCAATTTAGGATGTCTGATACATTTAATGGAGGCTAATGTATAAGCTGTTTGAATCGAGTTGCAGAATGAGGATGAGGATGCAGAGTTTAGCTGTTTCTACACTAGCAGCTGTAACTACTGGAGTGTTAAATCCGCTAGCTTCTGAAGAGTTTAATTTACCCTTTGTCTGTTTTGGATGGATGCCCGTATCTAACTGCATTTGTAGTAATTATGTTCATGTATAAAACCACGTACAGCGAGATAATATAATATAAGAAATAACATAACTCCCCATGAATAGGCAGGTTTTAGGCACTGTGGTCGCAATGAAGAAAAGTAGAGCTTGAGTCCCTCGCTTACATAAACGTGCACAAAAACTAGTCCAATTCCTAGATCGCAATAGTGTTCTGGCCTCCGTCCACCATCAAGTAAACTAGCTTTGTTTCCACCTTACCAGTATCACCTTTCTGTGTGTCTGACCTAAAAACAATTCAGGAACACAAAACCGAATCAATGAACGATGCTGTAATCGATGTGAAATGAAAGGGTGATTCATATATCACCTCTATGCGAGAATTTCCTTACTTTCGGACAAGTAAAGGTTAACCCTCCGTCAGGCGCAATACCTATTGTTACGTGTTCGGGCGCAATATATCTGAGAGATACCACGTACATATCTGCCTCTGTGCTGTCTGAAATTCCTCCTAATAGTAAAATATTTGCATTTTATTGTGTTTTAATTATGTTATATCAAATTTTATTTTCAAAGTATTACAATACATCATACTACAATTCAAAAACATGAGTTATGTAAGTTGCAGAAAATAAACTAATACTGTGAATGTACAAAATGTGAAAGGGTAATTATTCTTATATTTGAACATAAAGTTAATAAACATCATCAGGTTTTATGAAATTATAAACATTATTACAATTAATCAGTTATTTGAACTAAATTGTATGTGCGTGTGTCTGTAATATACTTGAGAGTTTTCACTGCAAATTCTCAGCACACTTCTTGCACACCTGTCCGGCAGGCTCTAAACAATAGTACATTTCACATTTCTTGCAGCAATATCTTGAAAGTCGCTTCTTTTTTTAGTCCACAAGTCAAGTCTTGCAAACTTTGCGCTTATTTTCAGCAGAAGGACCTGAAGAATCACGGACTTCTGTCGCAGCTTCGCAATCTGTGTCACTTTCATAATCAACAAAATCTTCATTACTATCTTCATTTTCATCCCAGAGTATCGCCAGGACTTTCTGTAGGTCGTTAGGTTTACACAGATTGAACACTTCTTGCTTCTTAGACATTATGGGACCTAAGAACGTGACCAGCAGAAAAAAAGACCACAGAAACAATGAGGTACGTGAGCGGGAGCAATGTATCTCACAGATACTTTTGCTTGATAATCGAACGAAACAACATACAGCTGGCCAATAATGAACCAGGAAGTACTACAGTGTGTTTTAGGAAGCTACAATGACTTGCATTAATTTCGCATAAACAGTTGCGTCATATTGTTTATGTTTTTAAAAAGTGGGAGAGGTATCTCTCAGATATATTGCGCCCGACGGAGGGTTAAAAGCAACACTATAATTCAATTCTAGAGGGAGTGTTGAAGAACTGCTTGCATGTGTCGTTAAAATGAAAGACAACTTGTGGCAATTACATTAGAATTTCATTACAGAAGCAGGTTAAAGGTTAATTTTAAAATATCCACAGATTTGCCATTCATGCTTTTCATACTTTTAACTGCGACCACAGTACCTAAAGTTTCCCTATTCATGGAGGGTTATGTTATATATTATATTATCTCGCTGTACGTGGTTCTATACATGGACATAATTACTACAAATGTAGTTAGATGCGGGCATCCATCCAAAACAAATTCATCACCAAATCATCTTGGTTATTCGAAAAAAAGAATATTAAATATAAGTATGCAGCTGTAGAATGAGCAAGTAAACTGGATTATTTTTCTTGTAACCTTCAGGTATACGGTTAAGCCTTAAAGGTAGTCCTAATATTGATGAGGCTAGTCAAATAAACTGCTTTAAAATAGGATATTATTGTTACATAAGTTTTTACTTTAATAAATTAGAATTCCAGGAAATTTTTAAGCAATTTGATATAGAATAATAAATCTTATATGTTGGACTCCTGTGAATTTGTCTCATCACAGTTGTAAAAACTGTTCTTTCGAAAGGTTCTTCTATGCAGTTGAGGTTAACAGAGATAAAGATTTGCAGGAACTGATTTATTGCATATTTGCTATTGGCAACAAGAAGATTAGGGAAATACAGTAGGCTTTAAGTGACAGTCAAATACTTTAAAAGCAGGTCACTATTTAATGGCTTTGAAATTCCGTTCGCTTTACATGGCTAAGAGAGAAGAAAGTAAGGAGAAGCGACATCTCGTTTGTGAAGAAGTATAAGTGTTTTAAAATCCAAACCAATAATAAGGAATATCCTAGAAATTGTTGTCTCCTCTCTCTTCGCAACCGAAAGAAGGGGAAAGGTGAGAGGAGACCGATGGCAACCGTTCCGTGAGCCCCGATATAGCAGAGGGCAGGGTCCCTACCACCTTCAAGTTGAAAATTCCCGGTTGCGTCTAGTACAACTGGTAGCTGCCCTCGCTGGAATCGAACACACACTCAACGGAACTTGAAGCCTCAGAACTTACCGCCGAGGGACGAAGGTTCACAGAAGCAAAACTCCCGGCATGTAGCGCTCGTGAAACCTGTCGACGAGGGTCAACTCTGAAAGAACTAAGCAACTGAAGGGTGAAGTGAAATGAGAATGGGGTGAAATGCAGGTAGAGAAAATTTAGGGAATAGAATAAATCATCCCGAGAAAACCCCGAAAAGAGCTATGGGTCAGAAACGTCGAAATCGAACCCACGACCTCTGGAATTCGGGCCGTAGACGCTACAACCTGAGCCATCCTTCTGTCTGTGGTAGGAAAGCGCGAGATATATTTCGGCCATCAGAAGTTTTACAAAGAAAAACCTGTATATTGTTTATGTATGTTTGAATGTATTTTTCATGTACTGGAAAAGAATATTTATATTGCAGTCGTGGCCCCAATTTTTCGGAAATGTAGACGGCGATTATAATACGTTAACCTTGAGTTACTAGGGGCGGCACCGTGGCCGAGCGGTTAGAGTGTTCACCTACAACCTAGGCGGCCTGGGTTTGATCCCAGGGATCCTCATGTGGTATTCGTGGTGGACGAAGCGGCGTCTGGGCAGATTTTCTCTGGTTTCTCCAGTTTCCCCCACCACTCGTTCCACCAATTGCTCCATCGCCTTTCCATTCATGGATTTCAGTTTTTCCTCACTCTCATACCTTGTGCTGGGCTGACCAGCCACTTCCAGGTGTCCTGTCTGTCCGGCCCATAGGTTTCTCTGCTCCCCGACATCGTCTGAACCTAGGCACTGGCTTGAAAGTCCTAGGAGTGCGAGTGCTATATAAGGGGAGAGTAATCAGGTAAAGAAGAAGAAGAAGAAGAAGAGCTACTAGGAAAGGAACTGAGTTAAATATGTACACATGGAACAGGCAGAGCTTCAATAGCTATGACACTTGTAACTCTTCAGTCTTCCAGGAAAAGTAGACAATTTACACTGTCGTAATGAAATGTATAGGAAAGAAAATAAATACAATTTACACCGAATGGAGCTGTACGCCTTTCATGGCGTATCAAAGGCTCTTAATGGAAGAATAAATAAATGGACAAAGCTGCTGGAATACGAGCATGAGGCCCATTTTTGCATATTGATGTGTTATTACAATAAACAGTAGCAGTAAAGGCTGCATACGAAGTGTGTGTGTGTGTGTGTGTGTGTGTGTGTGTGTGTGTGTGTGTGCGTGTACATGTGTTTGCGTGCGCGCGTGTGCACGCATGCGTGCCCCTGTGCATGTGCGTGAGAGTGTATCACCCTTCCACACTTTGATACCTAAGCATTTTTTTCTTTTTAAAATGCCATGTTTCCTAAATGTTTGGTTTGCTAAATCATACTTCCTAAACTTATTTTTCTAAAGCAAAATTCTTGAATCTAATATTTCCATATATACTATTCCTTCAATTTAATTCCTAATACCTTTTTCGAAATACAAAATCGCTAACCATAATAAAGCCCAAATCTGGTAATCTGGTATTACCAGATGTCTGTATATTATAATATCCATAGACATACGGAATTAATATGCATTTATATGAGAATTAGAATTGGAACTTAAAAATTCAATGCCTGGTACGCGGAGGCTCTGTGGTTCAAATCCCAGCTGTGACATTGAATTTTTCAGTTCCAATTCTACCGCTCAAATATTGCCCACACATGGCTTGTGTGAAGGAACAATTAATTACCATTGTTACTCGGAATATAAAAAATAGCACCTAGTTAACTTTAAGCTCCAGGATTTTAGTGGTATCTATTGGCCGCACGTCCTCACAGCCATTTAGGGAAGATTCGTCAGTATGGATATTTCCTGTATCACTGGACGGTACCAAGGCAATGAACATAAATTAAAACCCATTCATGCCCGAGGTGGGACCGGAATTCCCGACCCTCTGGTGTAACCCATTAGTCCCTCTAATGAGCATTAACCAATGGGAGAACGATTTATTCCAAAGTGACGCTCTATAGTGGAGAACTAATAGAAACACAATTTAAGATTTCATTTATGTGTACTCCGCATATCTAAAATCCAATAGACTTGTTTATTTTGAATAGTTAAGATGTGTGAAATCCACGTTAACATGCGAGGCTCGCATTTGGGAGGTCTCGGCTTCAATTTCCATTGATTGCACACTCTGACCATATATTTTCGTGGTTTTCTCTGGCCTGTAGGCAAATGCGGGGGTGATTTTTCGCCTACCACAGTTTCCTTCTCATCCTTCAGGTATATTTCTAAGTTCCCTGGCATACACCGGTTCATAACAGATGCGAGGATTCTTGCTCAAAGGAAGGAGTACTCCCTGCGAACGCTAGTGGGCTGCTTGGTTGGCGGGTCGTTCATCGCCTCTCTAGACAGCTCTAGCAATGGTCTTCGAGTCTAGAACTTTCAAGGACTTCCGCGTGTCCCTTTGATGTCAGCCTGTCGCCTGTAGCCTCCTGTGGCTCCTTGGCTTCACACCTCCCTCCTGTGGGATGGTAGCCACAATAGATCTATGTACGTTACACTGTTTGAGTTATCCTCCTCCATTGTATAAACTAACTTAACCTAAGATGCGTATAACAAAAATGTGTAGTCAAAATACTAGTTTTAAGTTACAAGATAATTAATTTGTATATTAATGCCAGTCATGTAAAAATAAGTCTTAAGGAAAATGTTTTAATAAAATATTTCACTAGTTTTTCTCAATTAAATAATTTTTGACATTGAGGTGCACATTATTAGCGTACCAATCGAGCTATAGGCCTGGAAATATGTACTAATTATTAATGTCGCCATAATAAGCCAGACCATGAACGTAATTCGCAGTTCTTTAAAATGAACTTTAACGTCGAAGACTTTTATAAAACAGCGAAGTAGTCTCCTTCAATAGGCCAACTTTAAAAAAGTAAAACCTTTGAACTACTTTCATATTACCAGGAATTAAATCTTGAGAAACAAACCGGAGTATAAATTACTGGAACATAGTTCTAATAGCTATTTAATATAATGTACCAGAAATATGTAAAAATAATATGGGCGGCATCGGCACGCTGTCGTTTAAATCAAAGACATATCCTTAAGACGGTATACATTAGCTTACTTGAAGCATAGGTACCCTGAATTTACGCAAGAACGTTACCCTTGCAAATTTCCTCTCGTAATAATCATTTCATTACATGTATCGCCATAGTGTGATGTCTGTGGTGCCGTATGTATTAACAACGACGTTAAACAGTATTAAAACACATTAATCATTCGTTAAACGTATTATTTCTATTCAAATGTATATAGTGTCAGTGTTAGGGGAACGATTTATAATCAATTGATTAGTTCCTTAGAGCTTTCTGTAAATTGTAGGTTGAAAATCGCATTTCTGATTACTGTTTAATCCGCTTACGAATGCACAGTTGTAAAGCAATTTGAGTCGAGTTTTACTTGCCCTTCTGCATACAATGCATAGGTAAGTTCCTGACAACTGATATGTATATGCTGAGTAGCCTCTAAAATCCTCTTCATTCTATGTAAATTTTGCATAACTGGTAAGCTGTAAGAGATACCAAATCGTTACTGCAGATAAACGTGGTTCTCGTAAAAGCACACAAGGTATCTAGAATAAATTTTTACGAGAAAGCTCTTGTAATTCGTTTGAATTTTACAACACTGTGACGCAGCGGCTATGGCCAAAGTATCGGGCAGCAGGCTCCGGGCAGTCGGAACGGTAAATAGATAAGCAGCGTACTCGTATAAACACTGGAAGCACTATCGCCAGATAACTATAATCTTCTGGATGTTTCTCATTCTGGAACGTTCTGGCACTGTGTGGAAATTTTCAACGGTTATGTAACCGAGTGCTCTTGTAACTTGAGTGAATCTCGCGGAGCAATTAAGTTAGTGAGTCAGCAAGACAGGGAGTAACTTAGCCACCGGGTTTCTGTTGCGACAAAAAGTGCCGTTCTCCAAGCGAGTTTGCGACGAGCGTGTCAACTTGCAGTGACTGTTATTACTGCAAGGGATTCGAGACATCCTGTATTCGACTCACCAGCGAGTGAGTGAGGCTACGCCGTACGCGAAGAAAGTGAAGTAATAGGGGAACTTGAATTAGTTCCATTAGAGAAGTGACACTGTGAGTTAAGCAAAGTCTCATTGAAATGGGAACCAGACAAGCAAAGACAAAGGATGTCTAGCGCATCGATTTGAAAGACGTTCTTAACGTTATGTAAACAGCATATCAGTTTTTGTTGGTACGCTTGTGCTTGAGTTGCCAACAGAGATTATCAAATTCTTGCAAAGAGCATCTCGGGACAATTTCCAGCAAGGATGTGACCGTTACTTTTCAAATGTTAATAGCAATTACGGCGACCTTTTTTAATTCTTCTGCACATGACACTACAAATGGTGTCACTGGTGATAAATGGCAGTGAATGCTAATTTGGAAAGGAAATTTGGGGAGGAGGTGTCGAGGCTTAAGTTTAGAGTGCCTCCAAAGCAGTTTACAGTTATGAGAACTAACGAAATCTGGAAAAAGGGAAGAAAAAAAAAACATGAGTCAGGGAGGGGAGGTATTTGAACCTCGAATCTCCTGTCCAGGAATCCATGCGTTAAAGATCTCGGCTACGCTTGTTAGTGATTAGTGCGATGTTTATAATGATGGTGAGAAAGAACTGAAAAATAGCATACAGAGATTTTAGAATTATTTAATAAATGTCACGGACAAACAAAACGCAGAATAACTACAGTTTTTTTAAACATTTTTGAACATATGAAGAGCGTCTCTAGAGGGGTTTGTCCCATAGTGCCACCAGTATCATTAACCAGGCAAGTGCAGCAGCCATGGCTGGCTAAAGCAGCTCACGAGGATCCTCCACCAGTACGCTGGGGATGAACCTCGGACTGGTAATAACATATATTGTCATGAAAGGTTACCCTTTGAACGTTATTTTTCGTCCTTCCGCTCTGCCACTACCATATATAATTCCTAAATGAAATAATACCATCAGTTTTATGGTATAACAGATAGCATATTATAACTTTCTACGCATAGTAAGTAGGAAAAGTATGCTACTCGACCCAAAAATTCAATGTCGAGATTTCAGCGGGAATGTACGTTTTGAGGCTCCCTGAATAAAAATATTAGAAAAAGGTCAACGCGCGCGCTTGTCTGTCTCTGAACAGCATAATATCAAAAACGAAAACTCGCTTAAAAACCAAAGTTGGTATTTGAGTTTAATATCTTTCAAGGCTGTGACACAAAGATTTTGAGGAAAATTCCTCCACCCTAAACTCCCCGTTACATGGAAAAATTTTCGAAAATTTTGACTTTCTCAAAAATGGCTCTAACGATTTTGATTAAAATGCCATATGTTCAACATACTTTTATTACAAATGAAATGTATATTTTGCATTTTCTGGCTATGGCCTATGTAGTCCGGTTTACTCTTGATGGCTTTTTTATAACTGGTAAACCATAAGGTAGACCAAATCATACTGCACAAAAAATGTAGATTTCGTAATACGCACAAGTTATGTCAAAATTCACTTTTTGTAAAGTGAACCATTTCGGAGATATTCATTGTTATTTATGGGAGTTTTTGAATGCTTATGCTTATCTCAAGTGGAAGGTCGTTATTCACTTTTTTATCTCTTGGCGGAATTTCAAAACTTCATATAGCGATCAGCTTTAAAAGACTATCGCTCAAAGCCTGCTGTATTCCCTTATTCCACTTGCACCTACAAGAATATTAATGTGATAATCTCTGCAAATTTTTATCTCGACTGGCATGAAGAGAATAGAGAAGTGCGAGTTTATAAGAGTAGTTAATAAAAGAGTAGAGAAAGTCACGTGAGTGCAACACATCAGATTTTTTAAAATGAATTACTTTCCCTAACAAAGACCAGTTGTATACATAAATTAAGTTTTAAACCAGACAATAGAATCAAAACGTAAGGAACAATTTGGCAAAAGAGAAATTATGACATATATGAATTACATTTCGTATAGCGTAACCGAGGGAGGTGGCGCAGGGGGTAGCGCGTGTGACCCGCATTTGAGAGGTCGTGGAAGGAATCTCCACGACCGGCCTTCCTAACCCGTGGGTTTTTCGGTCGCTAGGCGAATACTGGGAAGGCCCCCTTCAGCTCCCGAACGTTCTCTTCCCCATTTCAGTACACTTTTCATTTCATTTCAACCTTCATTCGTTGATTCTTCCAGGATTGCAACGTGCTTAGAAATGGCAGAGAACGAAGATGCTCTCAGTAACTCCGTACCCCGAATCGAGGTGGTCCCCGTGCTTATAGTAATCTCTGTGGAAGGCCTAGTCGGCCTAAGCTTCAATCTGCAACTTGATCTGATGTTCACCTGTGCTTTATCATGGCTCCTGGATCGGCCGTCCTCTTTCTCCTTTCACCTCGCCCCTTCCTCTTGGTGGCGCCTCGCAAGGAGCACAGGTACAGGTCGCGCGTTACTTCCTGACGAATGAAAATTTTATATGAAAGGCTGAATGCGAGTCACAACTCAGCTTTTGCGGGCAGCGAGAGAGAGGAGGTACATCTGCAGTACGCACACGCTTCTGAGCTGAAGTAGTACAGCACTACAAATCAATTTATCACACTTCCAGTAATATCAGCCACACGTATTATACACTATACCTCTATAACTGTTTCCACTTAACTTTCTTGCATTTCTTCTATTCCCGACATTTCTCCCCCGTCTAAATTGCTGTTATTTTCGTTGCATGTATATATCCGTACGGCACAAAACTTTTGTAGTCGACTGTATACACAAACGCGACAGAGGAAAACAGAGGTGTCTGTTATCGTAGCATAAACATTTGCTGACCTGTTCATTAAGGGTAGGCCTACTCACTGGATTTCTGCTCAAGGTCATTCGTCAAGAACAAACGCGCAACCTATACAGGTGTATGAGCGTCAAAGTGCCGAAGCCTCTCTCTGCGCCTACTCCTACTGTTTCTTGTGTAGGATGACCAAATGCACGATGCACTACTGTGACATCTTACATCGATGCCAATGCAATGTGCTTGCTGCCCGATTAACAGCTCCTTACTAGTTTCGCAGCATCTACAAACCGATGACTGAAACGTAAGCCTAAATCTTTCGGAGATATTTTCAGTCGTCCGAAAATATGCAGTTTAGTTTATTTGCTGGATGATTGAACATCTCTTAGTGAACTTTACCCAAAGAGAACAAAACAGCGTTCCAAGAATCTGACATTCTTGATGTCTGTGCTAATAACTTTGAGGGCAGTGACACATTTACCATTGTTACGGTGCAGGATTCAAATTCCAGTGGTCTCAAAATTATACCGTGCATGCTACTGAGCGAGATGTCTCTGCGGTAAAGTGAGAGGCTCACCCTCGGGAGGTCTCAGGTTCGATTCCCGTCGCATCGGCCACTCTGACAATAGTTTTTCATGTTTTACTCGGGTCATTAGGCGAATGTTTGGGTGGTTTTTATTCTGCAACGAATTTCCTGTCCATTTCCTCTCCCACATTAGTTATCGCATATGTCAGTGTTAAAGGACCAGGTGATGGTGATTAGAGGGGCGTAGTTGTAGCGTGCGTGCAGTGTGCGCTTTGAAACTGTTTCTCTCTGGGTTTTAGTGGGCCAACTAGAGGCGCTCTTCTTGGAACTTGGCGGGGATTAGACAGTGCTAGCCTACTCCAGGATGTGCTCTGTCTAAAGTTGTTAGGCGCCCCGTAAATGCCAGCACACATGAGGTTCGGATCTGCAAGGCCAGCGATGTCCAACTTTGTCTCTTTGGAGAACCTTACGTAATGTGTCGTTATACCCCACTCCACTCCTTCAGTTGGAGTTACAGACAGTATCCAGTGATGGACACAGACAGGGGATTCCATGGTAATTTCTAGGTCATGCCTTGAATTTTCTGGGAATGTCCTCATAAGATCTCTTCAATCTGAATGATTTTTACATAAATGCTGAACAGTAACAGACAAAAGCTTGCTAAATAAAAATGTGGATCTGGTCAAAACACACAATTTATGCCAAAAACTTCTTTTTTCTTCTGACTGAACCACTTCCGGATATTCTTTGTTATTTGTTTGAATTTGCCAATACTTGTACTTTGCTCAAATAGGAATATGCTATTCGTTTAACTCTTTCAAAGGCATCGCATGGCAACCAGCCCTTAAAACGTTTCACTATCGCTTAAAGCCTACTGTATTTCCATATTGCCCTTGCACCTACAAAAAATGAGCAATAAGATTCTTCCCGAAAACGCTTATGTCGATTAAAAAGAAATAGAAGGAGAAATAAGAATTTGCAAGATTAGTGTTATAAGAGTATATACATATATTTGCGAACAGAGTTTCCCCAAATTGAACTATATTAAAAGGATTTATCACTACAGGTTACGCGACGATCACTAGGTGGATCTTCTAAGGCTATGCATTTGGACATTGTGGCCAAATGTTAGTAGGCTTCTTAAATATAAGCAGTACCAAAGAAGTCACTAATGAAAATATGTGTAGGGTATAAGATTTGAAAGTGCTTTCGTAAATCAAACGCAACGTACATGTAACTAACCCGCCACTGCAGCACAATGCACGGCTGTTGTTAAAGAGAGGCAAAGTCTGCGTACATGGAAGGAGGTGAACCCAAACTCCCCTCTTTCGCAAACGTTGGACATCTCTGTGCTAGGCCATCGAGTATTCCACATCATTCCTTACTTCCAGGGGTCACGTTGGAAGCCAAATTGGCCGCTGTGACCTGCTTGCAGGGCTATGCTGCTCTTTGTGGAAGCACCTCCTTGTACTCTCTCCCATCGTGCTCCTACCAAGCATGTTTCCGCCTTCATCGAAGAATATGCAACTGTTCGAAAAGTTACTATAGTTAGAAACTCAATACTGTATATTACTATCTTCATCTTGCTTGTCAGTTACCACACGCGTGGTCAGAGCAGCATCTGATAGACGCATTGTTGTCAGCAACAGGATTCAAACTTACTGCCTGCTAACTTTAAGCAACTAGATCTAACTAATGCTTCGAACTAAGAAAATAAAACGAACTGTGTCTTAGTTACTTTCCAGAATATAGTATATCCGACTTTTCTCTTAAGGACACCTGTGAGACTTGAAAACCCACAATTCCAGATGAATTGATTTGAAATGTTAATACGCTAATTAGGGCTTGATATATTCTATGTAGAAATAATTTCATGCGTATTTAAACATTATTAGTTCCAAAGATATTAATGTTAATTGTTTTTTTAATGTTTTGACAGTTGTAGCAAAATCTCACGCCTTTCCAGTGATATCGAACACACTCTAATACTGTAGAAAACTGAAGGGCAGGGTGCTCTAACCAGCTATCTTAAATGGGGTAACCCAGTTTGGTTTTGACATGTTAGTAGCTATGCTCAAAGAATTTGTGAATCGGAACTGTTGCAAAAACTGCATTATATATAAACGCTGAAAGATAACGATCAAAGCAATAAAGAAAATTCTTTAAGTTACCGAAATGGTAAATCAAAAACTTATAATAATGGAGTAGGAGACTGAAAATTTTTAGCGCGAAATAAATCCCCCATAATTCTGAATTTCAGACTAAATCTCCCGAGGATGAATATCGTTCAGTTACACAGGAACTAGAAGCAGTATGTTTTGTCTTAGGTTTCCAGTTTATTTAGAAGAAATATGCTATTATTTTATACTTTTGATTATTCAAATATATGCTATATCTGTTATATGAATAATCAAAAGTATAAAATAATACAATACACACACATACACCTAGTTTGGAAGTTGTGGTGTTCGTTGCCTTTCCCTAAGCGCTATAATTTTAATCGCAGTGGGAAATACGTCGAGGGCTTTGCACAGAGAAAACCGGTTCACGAGTGTTCGCTCTATGCCAGTTTATCGCTGGTGGAATGATTGAGGGCAGGGGATCTCTTCTATGTATTATTGCAGTTACCCCTGTAATGGAATTGCACTATGCTCATTTCCCTAGGGACCCACATTCAACGCGTAATATCCAGAATTTTTGTATCTGGTCAATATAATAATATTATTTGAAGAGGTACATCATGTTTGGCAATGCTGAATACGGTATCGATTTGGTACCCAGAGAGATTTACCCCGCGAAGCCTGTATTAGGTAAAAACTGCAAGAAATAATGCGTTGCTAGAGGAATATTTTTATGAGGTAAAATAATAAACATATCCTTTTCGAGTAGTGCTGCTGTTAATTTAGTTCACTGTTTTCAAGAATTTTGTTCCGTAAAGCTTATAGACGATAGTTCTTGTATACAAAATATCTCGTTTCTTAGTTATGTTTATTACCTAATCACGGCACTATTCTACTTCCGATGCTTAAAGCATTGCATAAGGTGAGAGGTGGTTTCGGTAATAACAGCTTATGGAAAATAAACAAATACTTAATTTGGGAAATAATTGATATTTACATATAAAATATGGTCACTGATACTAAAAAGATTAGCTTCATGTAGAGGTGTTTGCTTTCTAAAATATGCTGTACCGAGTTTGAATGCCGGTAGGAATGAATTGCCTGTTTCTGTGGAACATTCACACAAAGATACGCAGATCTAAATATTAGAGGTATCAAGTATTACCAGGAAGAGATTTTGGCAAAATTAAATAAAGGGAAATAAACCGAATGAATGTACTTTAACAAAACTTAATTTTAAAGCATATTTAAAATATCAGCAAATTTTCTATTCGCCCAGATTATGGTGTGGTGAGCCTCCGTTATCGACCGAAGGCGCCCACCGACCGACTGACCGATGGAAGACTTAATCCACTCTCGTCCAGCGTTAACATTGGAATCGCTATCGAGAAATAATCAGAATCTTCTCAATGTTAATTTCCTTCTCCTCGGCCCTCTAAAACTCTAGAATGTTCTATAGAAACTTCCAGCGCCTATATAAGTACGTGACGCAGTTTTGGGCCTCCGTTATCAGTAGAAAATAGCGATCGACTGACCGATACAGCACCCAACATACCTACCTAGCGACAAGCCGACGGATTCGCCTGGGAAGGAAGAAACCACTGTCGTCCAGCATAAACACCAGAAAACTATCGAGATAGCCATACCATTGTGAATGTTAATTACATTCTTCCCGGCTCTTTAACATTGTAAAATCTCATGTAAGAATTTCCAGCGGCTATATAAGCGAGCGTTCGCGCGAGTAGGTCAGTTGGCGAGTGCATTTCTGATCCACTGACATTTCATTATGCTGCCGAGAAGCAAGAGTGAAAACTAGCCAAAGTCATAATGGTTTTTTAATTCACTATAGCGTAATTGTTACTGCAGTTCGTAGATATAATCAATAATTGAACAATTAAGAAGCTGTATATAATTTACAAAATTCTTGTCTAAATGTTGGTTGCGTAGTTGTGCCTTTTGAGCATTCCACTTCTGCACAGCTTGGGTTAAGCAACTTGCCAATCAATTGGCTTGTATTTGGCACAGGAGAAGTAAAATGATGACGCGACATAGCTACTAATTTCATTGCCAGCCTAATCTGTCCGTTTTGTACGGACCACTTCTTTTTTTCATCCATATGTCTGGATAGTTCAGTTGGTTAGGTGCTAGCCTACTGATTCCAAGGCCACGCTAAAAACCCAGCACAAACCGATAGATTTTAAATGTGGTTAAAATTGACAGCCCCATGTCATACTTACTGGCATGTAAAACACCACGTGCAGGACGAAATTCCGGCACAGCAGCATCGCTGATATGCTCCTGGCAATTGACAGCGTCGTTAACAAACAACATAAAAGATTCTAAGTGTACATTGCCATTTAAAGAGAGACTTACGTAACAGTGCAACCAGATTGAGCTCTCAGTGTTACGCTGGAGCAATTCAAACCTTGCTGATCGAAAATGAGTAACACTTCATTTCTTTTCAGTTATACCAGTATTGTATTAATTAAAAAGTGTTTAAATCATAAGCTATTACAAAAACATGGAACATCCATATTTAAGCTCGTGAGTTATTTGCGAATTTAAAGTGTGTCCTAATCCAATAAAGAAGAGCTAGAACAGCTTGTTGAAAAGTTATTGACACTTTTATAGACAATGGTTGACTCAAAGTATGAAACAATAAAGCTAAACAAGTTTCTTGATGCTAAAACATATTCCGCTATTATACTGTTGAAATAATCCTGATGCCCTTTTCTTACGTTTCTGTAAAGCATTAACATAGCAAATCAAACAATTTCGAATGAACTGAAATAACGACAGGCTTTAAAAAGTGCTATCGCCGTAGCTTCTAATGAGCTTCCCAGATTACTGTATGCCCACGACAAGAAGGCTAGAGGGGAATGAAGGGCAGAGGGGCTTTGAATTGTGTATCTACTCCGGTAGCGGACCTGTTTTCTAGGAAATGGGTGTACTAGAGTGCATATTTCTAGCTATCGGTGTGTTATGTGACAAAATTGTGTATTTTAAACGAGCCTAGCATCCTTGTCATACTCGGAAACTAGACATAAACACCGTGCGGGAAGCACAAAATGATTACGCTACACATTCCTAAGACTTGCCTTCTTGTCCTGGGCATACAGTACAGATGTTATACTTCGTCCGATATGACATAATGTTGGAGGACGTTAATTTAAAAAACAAACAAACAGATGTTATACGATTATACAAAGGAAAAGGGAAGCATTGTTGTGAAATCTGTGAAGCGGAGACGGCATAAACGAGACTCGGGTGTCGTTTGAACCCCAGTGATTCTACCTAGCTTGTTGGCTATCCAATTACTTCCTAGAAAGTGTCACTGTTTGCCGTAAAGGGTAAACATATGTTTCTACTGATGCTTTCCCAGTCCATTTCGCAGAAGAATGGATCAGAGTGTGACTACTGAGTTTTACTGTCTTAGTTTACAGTGAAAAGTAATTGCCAAGACTTAAATAATAAATTATGTTTCGAAACCTGTTGCAGTATAAGATGCTCTAATAAGGGAGACGTTTCGCTCGACTGATATGCAAGCAATAGAGTGGTACAGTTTCAAAGAAAGTCGTTTTTGACGAGGATGCCAGGGAAATCATGTCAAATACATTGCGAGATCCGCAGTGTTCGTAGCTGGAGAAAATTACTATGGATGAGGGAATGGCGTAAAGAGGGACATACAGAAATTAACACGTGAGAATACGCATCTGTGAAAAAAGGCTTAAAATTTCAAAAATTTCCAAAAATGGATTTTTGTTTTATCAAATAGTATAAATCTTCTGCGTTATTTGATATGCTTTTTATAGCCTTATGGCCGTTTTAACTGTGTCACGTGGCCGTCTGATTGCCTGTAAGTGGTCATGTCCATTTAAATCAATACACTTCAATTATGCTTGCCATGACTTCAAACATAGTTTTTCCATGCTTTTATTTTTAGCACTGTTTGCGCTTTAAAATGCTCCGCATGATGCAATTTGCAGTACTTATGCATGAAATTTGGTGTACCTGCCTAGAAATAATATTAAAAAGAAATGATTAGATAATTTCTTCATAACGTGAATAACTGCTGAGTAATTAAATATTAAAGTTTACATTTCGAAATTTAACTGAAAAAATAATGACTTTAAACTTTAAAATTTATTTTTAGCCAAACTAATAACAAGATTAAGAAATTATCTCATCAATTTGC
>CM060964.1:85579429-85581929 GCA_030765045.1 Tenodera sinensis | reverse complement strand
TGTTCACCCCAAGTCTTTCTAATGCCTCCTTCATTAGGTGGGACTCAAAATTGGTACCCTGGTCGCTGTGGAGCTCTAACGGGACCCCAAAACGGCAAAATAGCTGTTCCACGAGGCAGTCTGTAATTGTCTTCGCCTCTTGGTTCGGAATGGCATACACCTCCGGCCACTTGGTGAAGTAGTCCACAGCTACCATCAGGTACTTGTTGCCTCGATCGGACACTGGGAATGGTCCAGCTATGTCGACGGCGATGCGTTCGAAGGGCGCTCCGACGTTGTACTGCTGCATGCGACCCCGGCTCCTAGTCTGTGGGCCGCGACTCGCCGCGCACACGTGACATTGACGGCACCAGTTCTCAGCGTCTGCTCGGAGCCTCAGCCAGTAGTAGCGCTGTCGGAGTTTGTCGATCGTCCGGTTTGCTCCTAGGTGTCCACCCGAGGTACCGGCGTGCGCTTCCTCCAAGACTTCCGGGACGCTACTTCGGGGAAGTACCAACTGCTCTTTCTGGGTCTTCCCATCAGGTGATTCCTATACCCGGAACAACACGCCCTCTTTGGTCTTCAACGAGTCCCATTGGGCCCAGTACGACTTGTATGTAGCGCTTCTGGGTGCGATGTCCTCCCAAGTTGGTCTTGTCCCTGCCTGCACTTCTCTCAAGAGTGGCCCCAAGTCGGCGTCCGCCAGCTGCTCCCTCCTCAGGCCCGCGCTATCCCATCCGTCCGCAGGCACTGCCGTGACCACTCTGACAGCTGCGGTACGCTCCTTCTCTTCCACTCTTGCGCATTGGCCGCACTCTTCTAGGCAGGGTCTTCGGGACATGGCGTCTGCGTTGCCGTGGCTCTTCCCTCTGCGATGTTCGGAGGTGAAGTCGTACTCCTGCAACCTTTGGACCCAACGGGCTGTCTGGCCCTCCAGGTTTCTAAAGCTAAGTAGCCAGGTTAGGGCGGAGTGGTCTGTCCTCAGGTGGAATGGCTGACCGTACAGGTACTTGTGAAAGTGCTCCAAGGTCTTCACTACCGCCAGTAGCTCTCGTCGGGTGACACAGTAGTTCTTCTCTGCCTTGGACAACGTCTTGCTGTAGTAGGCTATCACCCGCTCGTGGCCGTTCTGGACTTGGGATAGGACGCCTCCAATGCAATGGTCGCTGGCGTCGGTGTCCACAATGAAGGCGTCGCCTGGTTGTGGGAATCCCAAAATAGGAGCACTGCAGAGCGTCTTCTTGAGCTGTCGGAAAGCACCTTCGGCGTCCTCCGTCCACACATAAGGTCGATGTTCTTCCGTCAAGCGAGTGAGGGGTTTGGCGATGCTGGAGAAACCCTTTATGAAGCGGCGGTAATAACTGCACAACCCAAGGAAACTGCGCAGTTCTCGCCTATCCTTTGGGCGAGGCCAATCTCTCACGGGCTGTGTCTTCTCCGGATCCGTGGCCACTCCGGATGGTGAGACTATGTGGCCCAAGTAGTTGACTTCCCTGCGGAAGAGCTGGCACTTCTTGGCGTTCAGCTTCAAGCCGGTCGCCTGCAGTCTCTGCAGCACCTTGCTCAGTTTGTCAAGATGGTCTTCGAATGTCTTGCCGACGATGATGATGTCGTCCAGGTATAACAGGCAGGCGTCATAAGTCAATCCTCTCATTACTGACTCCATGAGGCGTTGGAAGGTAGCTGGTGCGTTGCAGAGACCAAAGGGCATAACTGTGAACTGCCAAAGCCCTTGGCCTGTGGAGAATGCGGTCTTCTCCTTGTCTCTTGGGTCTAGAGCCACCTGCCAGTAACCCGATTTCAGGTCCAGGGTTGAGAACCACTGCGCACCAGCAAGCGTGTCCAGGGTGTCGTCAATCCGGGGTAAGGGGAAGCAGTCCTTCCTGGTGACAGCGTTCAGCTTCCTGTAATCTACGCAGAAGCGTAGCTCGCCATTCTTCTTCTTCACCAGAACTACAGGGGAACACCAAGGACTGTCAGATTCTTCGATCACTCCCTTGGTTCTCATGTCCTCCAGCATGTGTCGTACCGCCGCTTGTTTAGCCAACGGAACGCGTCTAGGTGGTTGCCGAATAGGCCGGGCGTCTCCGGTATCGATGTGGTGAAGCACTCGGTCCGTGCGGCCGTAATCGCTGCTGCCTTGGCTGAAGACGCGCTGATATCGTCTCAGCAGTTGTTGGACCTTCTCTCTCTGTTCAGCGGTCAGGTGGTCGGCCGCCCTCTCCAGTAATTCTTCCAGTCGGGGCCCCAAGTGTTGCGTCGGCACCGGCTCCTGGGTCTTGTCTATTGGAGTTACGCTGACCACGGGCTCGCACGTCCCCAACTCCGTCCCGGCCTGGACGTCGTGATCGGTGTCTGTTGGGTTGAGCAGTCTCACCGGCACCTCCTCTCGGCACGGCAACAATGTCCCGGCTACACAGAGCCCGTGCACATGCGTCTTCCGGTCCAGCAGCATGTTCTTCTTGCGCTGGCCTTCCAGTCGCGCCGTCACTACCATCTCGCTTCTCGCGGGGACAACTAC
>CM060964.1:85474429-85574429 GCA_030765045.1 Tenodera sinensis | reverse complement strand
CTGCGGTGCCATAGTAGTAAAAGCGGGCGTTAAACACTACAACAACTACAACAACTACAACACTTGGAATACTGTTGCACATACTCGGAAAAAACTAAATCTGCTCCATCTTATCGCAACCGAACTGCTGGTCACAACTCAAAACTGAACTTCACTAGGCATTGTCCACTGAACTTAACTGAATTCTACTCATCTAAGCTTTCATTGTGTATTGTGAAACTATCCGCTGGGTACAGGCCAGTTTCTCAGAAGGGGCCCAAATTCTAAAGGAATGTTCTGGAAAAGGAACCTATTTGAAATAGCCAAAACGAATCTTCTGGTGCGGGGAAGTGACGTACAATGGCTCTTGTTCACCACGAGTTATTGTTAAGTCAAAGGGACTGGCCATTAGCCCCTACTTTTAGGAGTGGCAAGCAGATGTTGATGACAGAACAAAACGAATACATCATCAGCTGATTGTTCGTCTCTTTAGTATATCTAATAGTGGGCGGTACACCAAAGTCAACAAGTTATGTGAATATTGTTTAATTTAGGAAGGCAAGGTAGTGTCTCTAATAAATAAAAGAATCCTTTTATTCCACAAAAGCTTCTTCAAGGAATCGTTTATAATGGTAGTTTTAGTTTGCTCTTATGTTCCCATAACAATTGTAATAGCTTTAATAAAATGTTATACGTGTAAAATATTGGTACAAGTAAAATGCATCTTTCTATAACTACTGCGTGAAGTCCTCTTCATTCTGAGAGAATTGTTTTCAACTGGAAAAACAAAAATACCCAAGGGATGAAAAGAAAATTAATGGAGCAAACAAGCATATATCTGACTAAAGGACGTGATTTTGCTTACAATGGATATCTGTAGTGTATAGTAGAAGTTTTCCCAGGTGGTAGTTCACGTTTACACGGAATCTAAGTACGTTTGAAACGGTACGACTTTTCATAATGTTCAAGACCTTATTTATAAAACAAGATCGGTGACATAAGGAGTTGAGGGCTAATTCTGCATCTTACACCAAATTAATAATGCCTGATTTTGAACTATTGCTAAGCAAGTATTTATCGTGAAGGTAAAAGTGAGAGCGAAATGTGTGTGGGTGTGTGTGTGGGTGTGTGTGTGGGTGTGGGTGTGGGTGTGTGTGTGGGGTAGGTAGGTGCGCGCGCGTGTGCAAGCTGGAGTTTACAGTCATTTCATTCCTTCTAACATGTGCTTCATAGAAGCATTACAAACAAAAAGTCGAATGGCAATTTGTTCTTTGATCAGCCGATTCCGAAAAAATAAATGTTTTTTGATCCAAATTGGATGCGTAATTCCACAAGAATGTACGAAGATAATAGTTTGTTACTTGTAAGATGCGTAGAGTAGTTTATTTCTGAAATTGCTTCGGTATAAATTATGGGACATCCATAGCGTTTCGAAATAATTAATCACCTAAAGGACGTGAGGGAATACTACGAGCAGCTTCTTCAGACGTGAGCATGTCGACAAGGTTGCGTTGAAGTTGGTCAGGGAATTTACCGGGTTTGTGGATGCAAACTGGTCGGGTGCTTTCGCTTTCGTAATGTGTTAGGAGCTAACGCTTGTGATTGGCCTACACTAGCACAGTAAACACCTCTGTGTTGCCAGCTTGTTTTCAACAAAACTAAAATATCTCCGTAGGAAATGGTCAGAGAAAAAACGTAAGATACAAAATGTGCTTCAAATAGCGAGATCTACGACTGGTTTAAATTAACGTAATGACGTCCCTTCCACACAGTATATTTATATTCGCTGAATAGCGCAATATACGATATGGAATGTCTGTGAATTAGTAATGGGTTGCAAAATCCTGGTCATTTACATATCCTATGTCTTGAAAGTGTTTAACTTCCCGTTGAACTCTGGCTGAATAGAGAGAGAGAGAGAGAGAGAGAGAGAGAGAGAGAGAGAGAGAGAGAGAGAGAGTACAATAAAATGTGTTAGAAGTATCTTCAAATTACTTGTGAAGCCCTTAGAGCTGAGAGTTTACAAACTTCAAATACATTTTATCTACCCAAGATAAGGGAAAACCTGGAAGAGAACTTATTCAGGAAATTCGGCCCAAACCGCAAGTTAAACTTAGGTATGCCGAGATAACATTACATCAAGGATATAAATAAAAACATATCTTCTTAAAACAACTATAAATAAAATTAAATGTAGTTCATAATTTATTATTTATTATACAGTTTCATTTCAGGTTTCTGAATGGTAAACATTTCATAAATATTAGGCTTGTAGGACAAAAACGTGACTTACTAGGTAAACATGTGAGCTCCACCAGTGTTTGTTCAAAGGCTTAGACTATTATCAAATATCCAAACATGTATAACAAAGCTGTGAGGAATAATAATTCAATTAAATGTTTATATTTAGTAGTTAGTTTACTCATAAACCACATAGAAGATTTAGAAATGTTATACTTTCTTTCATACGAGGTTGTTGGAAATATTTTCTACTTGTGTTTCAAAGAGGCAATAGTTTGTTGCACACAAAAAGATGAGTAACATTGCAATTATGAATACATTATATATGCTTACTTTAGTAATCTGAGAGTAAAGGCGTCCCTGTTGGTAATGCAACAAAAATACATGTTTTATGATGGGGTTATTAAGGATTATGAACAGTGGCCGTAATTTGCTACGCAAATTCAACATTATATATTTTAAGCACTTAAGCTACTTTACATGTAAATTTTTAATTGCATTATAAGTGAAAATTTTCTCCAAGTAAAACTTGAGGAAGTGTTTGTTAGAAGGGAAGAACTCGAGATGGGGAGGGCTTGTGGCGTTCAACCCCCAATCAGAAGTACCCATCCCGTTGCTTGCTCTGCTCAGTACACGAAGAGAAGTACAACTTATCGCTGGAAGTTTTAAGAAAGCCCCTTTGAGTAAACATCCATAAATTTATGAAACATGTGAAATTTTTGTCCATCATTTGACAAAGAGTAGTATTTCAACACATGACCCTAATATAGAACCTTGAGAGAAGACCAAATGTATAGTGTTGAAATATTTCTCAGAAAACAGAAAACAAGAGATATTCATTATGTAGTATAACTGTAATAAAGACAAAGAGTAATAAAGTGACACTCCTTTGCATATATATCAACTTAACAGCTCCGTGTTTTCATTTCGGGGGAAATGTCAAATAGGCATTACTTGGTCACAATTTCTTGGGCATTGCACAAAGTCATATTTGACAGAAATAATAAAATATTTCAAACTAATTTTGTAGAAATTTTAAATACTGCTTAATGTATGGGTTATACTAATATTTACACTAATTTAATAAGTATTATACTAATTAGTTTCTATTTATACATACATTAATATCCTATTTTCCGCAAATTTAATTTAGTCTGTATTTAGAAAAATATTTCTCAAGTACGAACAAACATAGTCTTGTCATTTTGCATGAAGTTTAAGCTCATAACTTGTTCATAAATTAAAGCGTGCTGGTTTAGCTGAACGCTTTTTAAGCTATTATCAAAATTTGAATTACAATAAGTTACTTTATATCTTGGTGTATAATAGTTGATGTAGGCAAACTTTACTACCGTATGCTGATGCTCGCATAATGAATATCGAATATAAAATGTATGAAGGTACATTGCGTATATAAATAAGGTGCAGTTAGTTATTATAATTTATGGAATGTCAATATATTTATAAAATCTAAAGTAATATAAATAAGATAGTGAAACTCAGAAGTAATTCACTGGAAAGCATCTAACATGTTGGAAAAATTAGTTTTATACCTTTTATAGTTCCTATCAAATATAATTTTATGTGATACCTTGTAAAGGTGGCCATATACTGCCTATCTATCAAACATGTTGCGTTAAATTGCGGTGCCGTTTGAGGTAATTATGGTTTCCCATTGAAATATAGCCGGCTATTATTACTATCATCAGTACCGAGATCATTAGTGTTCTCTCACTATATCAACGAGGTTTTAGCTCAAGTCTCCTAGCTCACTTGCGTGTTACCCAGCTAAGTCACGTGAAATAGCTCCGCTTCGGCATTTGTAGGAAAAGCTTGTAGGTAGGCAATGCGCCTTATGTATACATAAGTACAAAGTACAACGTAGTCCCTTATCCATTAGTCCTTCGCAAAGAGCTGGAGGAGGAAGAGATTTGCTCACTGACGTCAGAGTTAATTCAGTTGGCTGATTTTACTTTAGTTACTGGAGGGAAGTCCTGTAGACCAAATGCAGAAGGATTGGCTGCGGTAAGTATACGTTGTGTAAGCCGTACGAACACGAATTCTCTCTTTGCTGCAGTTATGCCACAACTCTGGCAATATTGCTGATATTCTATACATAAAAATACTATTCGTTTCTGTAGAACATCAAGGAGGAAGAAATGGTTTAGGAAATCGCTCAGAACACAGAAGGAAACAAGGAAATGGACGGAGCCAAATTTGAAATTCTCTTTATTTTATTCTGCTTTTATTCTTTCTCCTTCGAAATACATTATTCAACTAATTAAAAACTGTGATTTTTATTTGGGGCCGTCAAATAGTATTTATCCTTTCTCTTGCTATTTGTTTTGAAACTATGTGATCCTAAATTCAAATAACGCCATATTTAGATGTGTGACCATCCTTTATCCATGAAAAAATTTTACCTAGTTTTAAAGTATTTTTTGTGATTATGAGCGGGACATTTAGGGTATTTGGAAGCAATACGAAATGCATAGCGTTCAGTCATCGAGGCATTTCCAAAACAGGAATGTCTTATATTGCAGTTTCCGTATGATTTCTGGGTCTTTCAGCAACACAAAGAATGAAGATACTCAATAATAAAGTGCCAGGGAACATCTAGAATAGGATTATGAATACGGTTTCGAGTGACGCTAAGAAAGACATTCATTCATGTCATATAACTTCTTTTGTTAACGGGTGCGTGATGTTGGCACACGCGAAGTGGAACTCCTACAGCCATGCCCTACCGCGCCCTCTGACACGCACTTCCATTCCAGCACGCTTTGGTGGCCACATAGCGACATGAATACGTCAACTGATTGCCACTTTACCAACATCAAGATATTTATTTACGCTTGAAATAGTACTTCAATCATTATTCTTGCAGTATAGAGGCCCCAAGAGGTTCCAGTTTGTAAATACAAACTAAGGTGATTTCTGAAAGTCCCTGTCCGCCTTTGTCTAATAAAGCAATTAGTTGAAGCTTGCTTAACAATCGCATTCGAAACTATGGTCAATGTTGGGCATTTTTCTTACTCAGCTACAAGACGAAATAACTTGGTGGTTCCTATGCTCTAGCTTGAGAACAGTCACTTAGTGATACCACTGCAAAACACTCGAACTGTCTAATCTAGTATAGCATTTTAGGAATTTGATCAAATCGAAGCATATGAGAGCAGCGCCATGGCCGACTATGTCAAATCAACACGTTTACAAGCTCTACCTCTCTACTTTTAGGTACTTAATTGACAATTTGATTGATAAAGGACGGGTGCAGTGAAACACTGCCAACAATCTGTGTTATTGCTAGATGAATACCACTGAGTTGGTAATCACTTCTAGGAATGCTTAACGCCAATTCTTACTCCATATGGCACCTCCGGAACTGAACGCTAATGATAGACGAGAGGAAGTGGTAATTAGGAGAGGATGGTTGAGTGCAACTGTCACTAAGTGTAAGTGTCCCGAACTGCGATATCCTGCTGTTATTCCCCATTCGGAAATAACAATTGTGATAATAAGGCTGAGAGTAACACTTCAATAATTTAATAACGATCTTTAATTACTATCGTCCAATTATGATGTTAAAGATGATCATCGTGACCTAAAGCCTTATTGACGAAAGTAATGAATTAAATTTGCAAAATAGGTACCTACATCAATATAATATTTCCATAGCAGCAATAATTTGGCGAGGCCAATAATTTTAGTTTCTATGTCTACCTTAGGATAAATGTTTGACAAGGATTTTGTCTGTTGTGCATTTCATTCACACAGGTCCAGTCAGTGATCATGGTACATGAACTACTTCCCAAAGGGTGTTCCATAGTTTCTGTGCCAGCAGCTTGTTCAACCTCTCTTGGGTCCCCGGTCGTGCAGGTTTTAGAGGTAATGAGATGACAGATATGCTTGCAAAAAAGGGGCTCGGGTTTTAGTTCCATAGAAACCAAATATTTTTGTGGCATGTCTCGACTATGGGAATAAACAAACCACTTCCAGGCAAGCCCACGGATTCATTTTGAGTCCAGGTAAAAAGAAGAATAAGATGTTTTGAATTTAATTAGATATAACCTCAGAGGTGCTGTCGGCAATCTTAAGGAGCACAATACACTGCGCAGATGTCTACACATAATGGGACTTACTTGTAAGTAATACACGTTATATAGGAAACGTAGAAGAAAAAATGAAACCTCATAGCATATTCTATGTCAGTTGAAGGCTTTGTCACAGATATGCATCGTTAGGCTCCATTATCTTGGAATCGGAGGAAATAAGAAGGGCAAATATCAAAGTCTGGTACATTTTATCGGTACCAATTGCATTTGATTGAAACCCCAATTTATAGTGCCCAAAAGGCCTCTGAAGAGCCTACGCAATTGTTCATTTTTCTGCTGCCACGCTACTCATGACAACCTGGAAGTTCCTATGTATCTCTGTCCCATTCTCTCATCGAATCTCTCTCTCTCTCTCTCACTCTCACAAGCTGTCACCTGTTGCAGTTCCTTGTGCTGCTGGGTTAGCTTTTGCCTAATCTGTTGTGGGGGGATATTTGGCGCTCTGCTAATATCCAACTTACTAATTGCTTCAACTCACCAGCATGCTTTCCTGTACAATGAGTTTAACGCATAAAGTTATAAGTTTTTATGATACATGATATTTACAGTATTTCTGTTTGCTCTCCGTATTGTTATTTACGTATACAGGCTGTTAGGAGTATACGTGCAGATATTTGGATTGCTAATTGAAGATAGTGTAATGAAAAATATTACGAGTACATCCGTACTTGCTTCATTTGCAAGCTTATACTATTACTCATTAAATTAGTATGTTTTAAGGTTGGTTATTATTTCCTAAGTAGGCGTTGGCACGGAAGGCATAGCGCAGAATGGGTCGGTCTCGTGATAACGAATCGGGAACCGAATTTCGGTGCTTTCTGCAAGGCCAATGGCCTCAATACCTAGGCCAGTAGGTCAGGCATTGAGGTGTGAAGCAAAACGGATAATCTATACGACAGGCGTTCTTCATTTCGCGGCGCAGTTACGACCCACGGATAGTAAACTTTGTGACTGCTTTGTGGAAAAGCTGTTAGACGAAGAAGAAAAAACTAACACGGTGAAGTGAATGCATATTATGGTGGCAATTATTATGAACATATCTACACTTGCACCCGTTATAGCCTGTATGTGATCATAGTGCTTGTTAAATCATAAATATTAGTTATGGGTTAGATCTTTCCACTAAAAACTAAACACCGAGATGATACTAGGTCAGAGAGCGCGGTGTAAATATTAAAACAACGAAGTCTTTGGATATCGACATAGCTTATAAACTGTCTTAATATTTGGAGAACTCCAAGCCAACCCTAGAAAACAATTCAATTAGCAAGTTCAATTGTCTAACAATTCGTTGTTCAGGTCATGGTTGCGGTAGTTCTCCATGTTCCAAGCAAAAACTTAAATTATGAACCGTTTTGCACAGAGAGTGGATTGCAGTTACAACTCGTCTATATTTGATGCAGAAAAACACATTCTGGTTTTGAGAGTGTAACATCTGGAAACGAGGAATCATAATTAATGTAACGCATCATAAATGTGATGGAAATAAGGTACGAACGTGTGCAATATCCGAATGATAGGGATTTTGAAACACGGATACGATTTGTCAACGGCTATTTGCGTCACATCAGGGCCTAGAATTTGTGTATAAGGTATTTAGTGGCAGATGAAAGGCGATGCGCAAAATATAGCGTATTCGGTTTTACAACAAATTTGAGGTTCTCCACTCTTAAAACCTGGCTTGATGGGAACTACAATGCCATTAACTAGCCCGTGATATGCGGGAAAGCAAAAGCACACCATAACTTATGGCACCGTAACTATGAGCCGCTATCTTTGGGTTTTCAGAGTAAAGAATATGTTAAACGTGGCTCGAAATATTGATTAATATAGAATACTAGGTGAAATACCCGGAGTTACCCGTGGTTTAACAATTTATCCCTACAACTTGTACACTAAGGATGCACTTGCCCAATAGCCTTGTGTTCCTTTGGAGACATTTAGAAAGCTATCACTTTCATACGCTTAAACAAGGAGTTAAACTCTTAGGACACTGTAAATAGCAAAAAGTAATCAAAATGAATAAATAAAAAACACGGAAGACACTATGCAGACACTTTTAAGCAATTACAAATATTATAGGAAGAACAGCGAGGAGAGAAAGCCTTGTGAGTGTAATACGTTGCATTTCTATTTCAATCATATATAAAATAGTATAAATTGTTTGTAGAAGAGGGAGTAGAGAAGGAAGTGTGATTGTGAAGTGAGTAGAAAATGTGAATGTAACGCGTTGTTTCTCTATTTCAATCATATAGAGAACAATCTTTTAGAGAAAACCGTGCGAATATGGTTGCATTTTCATTTCAGTCATAGAAAATTGTATGAATTGTGTGTTGACAGGCAAGTGGATAAGGACATGTGTATGTGTTAGTAAAGGAAAGGAGAGTGGAGAAGACCGTGTGAATGCAATATGTTGCATACTAAAATGGATAGCGTGGGAACCATTTCCATAGAAATATACATATTACATGCCAAATTTCGCGATGATTGTTCAAGCGATTTAGGAACGCATAGGGGAAAAACATAGAAACATTAATTTTTATATATTATAAGACTAATATGAATTACATATGGTGGTCGCTTCCGTGTGATAACGTTCAATCCTCTTCAGCGTTCAAAAGTTAATGGTGGGGTACAGGAATAAACATTGCAGCTTCTACAAGTGCTGAATGCGAGGCAAATACGGAGTGAACACAAAACGTTTTATTTACCTACTTCAAAATCGATTATATGTGGAAAAATGAGAATACTGTTGCCTAGGCCAAATACATTTTCAGAAATAACTTGCTAACCACTTTTGTGGGTGTTTAAATTCACTTTCACTGCTAAAATGGTCACTAGTTTGAACATTAATTTGATTTTTTCAAGACGTACTTTGAGTAACATTTGTTCAATTTTTTAAAATAAAGTACAATATAAACATGTTTAAAATGTAGTTACTTCGAGCCTCTGGCCTCAATACCTAGCCTTTTATGAAAAGCGGCGAAGCAAACTTGTGGTGGTACCAAGTTGCAAATTTTTTTATGCAATTCATTTATTGCTAACGAAATATTTTAGATGCACTAAATCCTTTGCAGGTATTTTAGTTGTATTTTAGTCGCTTAGTGTTGAAAATTTAGATCTGAATATCTCTTCCCTCAAGGTTTCGGTTACTCCAGTTCATTATACAATACTTAAATACTTGACGAAGTACATACATAAATAACCTTTTGTATGGGAAAATTGCCCGCTATACTAAGCGATCCAAAACTCACCAACGATACCCTCTGAATATTTTACGTGTAAGCAAACAAATCCATGCATTTAAATGGAGAAAGAGAAAACAAGAGAGCAGAAACACCCCTTAGATTCAATTTGTTACAAGATTAATTATTTAAAGCTCTTAAAACAAGGAGGTAAGTGAATAACTTAACTGCTTACGAGTTTTTATTTTAAAAGCAGTATATTGTTCATAGGGATTCCTTCTTGCAGTATTGTATGTAAAGCACTAAGCGTTAGGTTCCTTAGCGTGTGAACGGTCATTTTAAGAGCTATTTCTTTACGATATAAAACGAAGGGTGAAGTCCGAAACATTAAAGCTCTTTCGGAAATTTGCCTTCTAGCAGCATCACTTCGGCAACGTTAAACAAATTTTTATTGAGGCTCAGATACATCCTTACGTCATACCAACCTAACACTATTTTCATCTCTGAAGGAAAGCTTGTTCATCAGGTATCGAATAGGTAACCAAGTTCTGCTATGCAATTAAAGGGATCCTATTTGCTAGGCATCACATTGGATAAAGAAGTATTGTGATGAATTAAAATATGCTACTGCTAATTACACTTCACTTATCACTTAGGCGCTTAGCGTAGCGCAAATGTTATACTTGAGCTACTGTTGCACACACTCATAACAACGTCGATGGCTCAGTTGGTTGGACGCTGGCTTACTGATCCCAAGGTCGCGGGTTCAAACCCGGCCCAGGCCGATGGTTTTTAAGTGTGCTTAAAAACGACAGCTCCATGTCAGTAGATTTACTGACATGTAAAAGAACTCCTGCGGGACGAAATTCCGGCACACCGGCGACGCTGATGTGATCCTGGCAATTGACAGCGTCGTTAAACAACAAAATATTTTTTTTAATCACTCATAACAAAACACAACTGTTTCGTTGAATCGAAATCTAAAATGAACTGCCGAGTCAACCCTCGAGTTTGGGGCGAGGGTCAATCCGGAGTAGGAACTCCTTCTCTTCAGGCAGGGAAAGGCGCTATCCAAGTGATACTCCTCTCCACAGGACTTTCCATTAAGGCAATTCTTTGAGTCTAAGAAGTCTGTTTTGCGTAAACAGGTGCGGAAGTGAGTAAGCCACTTAGGCGTGCCAATCTCAAAGAGATTGTGGGTCGCCAGTGCTCTAGTATACGAACTACTAACTCTCCAGATTTGTGCCGGAGGATATTGAGGCGTCTCAAAATAACGCCTGTGGACTAAGCACCCAGATGTACCCAATCTTGCATCGGTAACCATGTCGAGTGCAACCCAATCTGAATAACTCCCTTCCGGGAGGGGCTGAGATATTTGGTCTGGCGTACTTCTAGTAACGTCACAAAGTCGCAACCCAAACTGAATTGCACTCTCCACCACATTCAACTGTCTAACGAAACATTATCTACCATACCCTACACAGATCCTTATATAGGGCTGGCAAACAACGCAAACTATCTGGAAAAGTAACCTGCTCGAAACGTCCAAAACGAATCTTCTGGACCGAGAAATGGGTAAACAATGCCTATTGCTGTGCCTGGGTTAATGTTCTATTGGAGACCAGAGTACATCCTGCCACTTTGCAGTTCTACTTAAGAATCGTGGATTGCCAAATTCTGTGCAATCACGTAAATGTTGAAGGGAAACAGTCCACCTGAGAATAACAAAGCTTGTGAATTGCACAAGTATTTATGCTTTGGTTGCATCACTTTGAGCGCACCGTATCCTAATACGACATTGTTTAAAGGGAAACGGAACACAAAAGTCATGCTTCTTCGTAAATGAAGAATATAACTTTTAAAATGCAACGATATCGTTATCGCTGGGCAAGTAACATAATAAACACGTGTTACGTCGTCAACTCCATCCGCGCGCTGTAGGCACGTGGAAATTCACAACTTAGTTCCTGTTGCTTGCGCTCTAATACGTTCTAATAAATTGTTCATGCTGCTGTATAACTTCACCAGTAGTGTATTATATGCTGGTGTATTGGTGATGGTTATTCTGAGTGCGTTTAGTATTATGTAAACAATGTAATACTGTGAAAAATAAAGTGCCTCAGTGTTGTGCATATGGCTGCAATGTGAGAAGCAAAACACGCAAGGGAATTCCTTTTCACTCGTTTCCAAACGGAGACAAATGTACCAAAAGATGTATGTTTGATGTGTCCATAAGCAATAGTTTTATAACTTATAGATACAGCAACACTTTGGAAATTAAGAGGGTTGTTCGAAACTGTTGTGTTTTCGGTAAAGTTATATCTTCGTGTTAGTATTCAAAGACGAGATGTAAGATGGTGGTGCGGTAATTGAAGATTTCACAGTGAGGGGCATTTTCTTTGACAGTCGGTGTACTGATATGTAGGCGTGTTATAATCCGTGGTAATTTTCTTTGAGGGACTGTATTATGCATAATGTGGTGTCTTTCCTTGATGTGTAGAGATTCTTTGATGTCTTCTCAATTCAGTTCCGTTTCTATGGGCCTCGTGGTCTACTAAAGAATCAGCTTAAACCATCTCTAACATGTTGGCGACTCTTCCTCTGTAGATGACAATGCTTCTTTGGCTTTCCTATCAGCCTCTAATTGTTCAAATTACATAGTGATACGGAATCTGCAAGAATGAAAGACGTATACGGGTGAGGTGCATGGAAGTACTTTGTCCCCATGGCCTCATTTTGCCGCTATTATAGAAATACATAGCATTTCAAGTGATCTCCAAGGTTCTCACGAAGCTTCGTGTATTCCTTTATACACCACTAGTATAAGGATGTTAAACACTAGTAAGAAATCAGTTGCACCCACATGCCTTTGTACTCTTGTAGAAACTATTCTTACAAACGCTTATTCCTCTGTCTACTTCATGTTAGTTGAGAGAAACATGTTTGAAATTACCTTATTGAATATTTCATTCTAGGTACAAGTGGGTAATCAAATCTTTTAAAAAGCCGATCGCTATGTGACGACTCTGAAATTCCATTCCCTTTGCATGGTTAGGACATAAGGAAAACAAATTGCAACTTCCCGCTTGAGAGAAGTATAGGTATTTGAAAATTCAAACCAATAGAGAGAATATCTGTTAAATAGTTAACTCCACAAAAATCATTTGACATAAATTGTGCGCTTTAACGGGATGTATGATTATTGTGTAGTAAGATTTTGTCTTATTTCTTACGGTTGAACAGTTACGCAAAAATCATTCAGAATAAAGGGAACTTTAGAACTTTTGCTAGAAAATTGAAGATAAATATTTCATTTGTTATGAAAATATCTCAAATACATGATCATTTTGATCAATATGGTTAGAACCTTGTTTGAAAATATCAATTTTCAAAAAATTCTCTATATAAAGAATAGTTTGGGAAGGAGGCATTTCCTTAAACTGGTTAGTGTTGCATCCTTGGAAAACGAAGATAAATACCAAGTTTGGTATCTCAGTAACCTTCCAGTTTTGGGTTTTGCTGTTCTCTCTCTCTCTCTCTCTCTCTCTCTCTCTCTCTCTCTCTCTCTCTCTCTCTCTCTCACGGATCTTTTTTAAAAAATCCTTGTTACTAATTCAGGGGACCTTGGTGAAATCGCGGTGTCAAATCTTTGGGTGGAACGCTGTTGGTACCTTCTCTGTATATGGTAGAAGTAGTAAAAGAAGGGTTCAGAATTGAGTTGATGCCCTGTGATTATCTAAACGTTAAAAATAAAATGTAAATGAAAACATGATCATGTATGTTATCGTCTGGGCCGCACAATAGAGACTAAACCCCGTAACAAGGGCGAGTTCGTTGTGTCTTTCAACACTTACTACTCTAAATGGTTGCATTAAAACGGCCTATGTCACTCTTCTATTGTTAAGAGGTGTCATGTCAGGGTCCCTTTGGATAGCTGACCTCGAGTCACGCGATGTGTTGCCCTATTAAAAGCACTATATTGACAACTGCATGAATTACCGTTATCGTTGTGGAGGCGAGCTAAACCACTTTCAACGTTCACATTCATTTGGCATTTGGCCTTTATTACATTCAGCGTATGTTAATAAATTCAGTGTTTCCACCGATAATGTGCAAGAGCTGTAGTTATATGGGTTTTGAACTCCAAAGGGAAGCAATTCTGCAAGAAAATGCTTTACTTTTGTTAAAAGTGCAGAAGTCATTGTTTGGCTACTTGATTAGTACAATGAGAAAATTATTTCCTTGTCCATAAGTTTAGCTCTGTGTGTTACATAAACTAGATATTTGCCTTGTATTCGACCCAAGTCATTACAATAATGGTTGTAACTGATTCTAGTATTCCTTTCTTGTGAAGCGCTGCCACTTAACAGGATGTTTCTCATTTCTCTTAAGCAGCACATGAATTAGTTATTTGTAACCGGAGACGAAAATCTGTTAAATTTATATTGCTGTAGCTCCATCAGCCACTTTTTTCTGATAAAGACTCCATCTTGCAAATTGTTATATCTTGAGAAATGCAAAAATAAAGTAAACTGAGAAATACGGAGTTCAAAACTCCATGCGGTGTTTTAAGACATGGTAGAATTCCAATTAAATAGCCATTTGTGACTTCAATATGATAAAAAGTGCATATGATTTGAAGGTTTCATAGCGGTAATTATTAATTATCACTTCTCGGATTACCAGCCGTGTAATATCTAGAAACTTTTTCGAGCTTTCGGTCATACTAAACTCCTTGGCCATCATCAGAAAAAGAATAATAATTATGCAATTTCCTGATAATGCCCATGGAGTTTAGTATGGCCAAAAGCTTGAAAAATTGTATAGATATTACACGGCTGGTAACAATTAATAATAATTCTGTAGTATGAAATAGAAGTTAAAGGTAAAGTAAGAATGTAACACATCAAAACTAGAAAATTTTCATGCTTTTGATCAAACTTTTACAAATGCGTAGCCTTAAGGTCAAAAGCAAGCTACAGGTGAACTCTGGTAGATACAACCGCAACTGTGAATGAATGGTGATGGTGGCGTTGGCGGTGACGACAGTGACGACGACGATGACGATGATTTGTAACTACGAATTTTTGCATATCATCCGTCACTTCATGAATAACAAGAAATGTAATGCAAAACGTGCTTGTTCAGTACTGAAATAAATTAACACTTTATAGTGAATATAAAGCAAAACAAACTCATAAAATGAAGTCCTTTCTGCAAATCGTTCTGGAAAATGCACCAGCATTCTCATATTTGCTATTTTCTCTGTCTTATCATGTTCCTTGTGGAATCATAAGATAGTGTGTTTTCAAAATGGCAAAACCATAATCACACTTGATGTAGCAGCCAAGGACCAAATGTTATTTGCAGCTCAAATTCTATTTCACAGGATTTATAAAACATAACTAAACATTACTATTGAAACATTGCTATTTGTTCAAAACGAGTTTATAATTGGTTGATGTCTTAAAATAATTGGTGAGATATCTTCACTCATTGTACCTGCTTTTACGAACAAGTTTCCAGTTGTAAGACAAATGCTTGAAATTATTATTTATTTATGCCAACAAATGTAGTTGTAGCTTTCCAGATCAAGAATATTGCCATACAGGACCTGGAGAGCTTTTGCCAGGAAATTTCCTTAATAAGTCGGAGCTGCGTTTATAGTGCTTCATTCTAATTTCAGGATTGATCAATATGGTACAAAGTTGTGCCGATTTATAAAACGTTTCATAACTAAGCTACTAACGGAACGTTTCTTGTTTATTACAACCTCCCTGGGCCTAGTCCTGCTCTTATGTCTTCTAGTTCACCCGTATTGCGTAAAGATGTGAGTACTGTGTAACTCAATATGTGGGGAGGGCTCCATAGCCAGATGTGATGTATCACAAAAGTCATGATTGCATTGAAAATTCTCTTCCAAATGTGAATAGAAAGAATTTCACAAAAATAACTTGGACGGAAAATGTAGTGAGTATATATTAACTGTCTATATCCTTAAGCACATTTTTATATTCAGAAGCATCGCACAATTTATGACATTCGGATACGCAGTGCCTTTTTATGATGAATCGAGTGTTCTGTGAAAAATCGTTATTATATCATGCTATATGCCGGTAGAATCAGCTGTTTAGCTATGCAGGTATATATTATTTCCACCTTATACCTCGGAAAAAAGTAACAAGGTATCCACATATTACTCTGTTTACCACGTTATACTGTACACGCTTTACAGTTGAAGGTCCTCAGAACGCCTACAGTGTAGTATAAAATGTGAACATTTTGTAAAGTGTAAACATATGCAAATATAATAAGTACGCTCATTTACAAGTTTCTCGAAGTAGGTTGTATGTATAATTAATCGCCATGCTTAATAGTTTTGCGAAACTGCAACAGTTTTTACTTTCTCTACTGGTAAGTAGAATAAGTATTGTATTCCACCCAAAAATTTGATGTCGAGATTTCACTGGAAATATATATTTTGAGACCCCCTGAATCCAAAAAAAGCATTTTTTAGAAAAAGGTTCGTGTGTGTGTGTGTGTGTGTGTGTGTGTGTGTGTGTGTGTGTGTGTGTGTGTGTGTGTGTGTGTGTGTGTGTGTGTGTGTGTGTGTGTGTCACTGTGTGTATTTCCAATATTATCTCCCTAAATTATTTTGTATTGTTACGCTGGTGGTGAGCACCTTCAAGTAGGGCAGACATAAAATTATGATTGCTGCACTTTTATATGTGTGTTAGCTATAATGTGTATTGTTAATGTGAGCTATCTATAGTTGAACATGTTTTCGAACCTGTTAACATATTGATCAACAGTCAATATAATGGATCGACAGAATAACCCTTTTTCCTTGGTCTCACTGTAACATCTATAATATGTTCTATAAACTACTATTCATAGCCCCACATGGGCACATGATTAGCTGTAAGATTAGACACTTTGCTGTCCTTAATGTTGATAAATATAATGGGAAAGCATAAGTAAGTGTAAAGTACATTTATACCCGATGTATAAATGAAACGTCTACTTTAATTTCAGAGTAGTACAAGTTATTATGATGAAACACACGAAAGACTACTATCACTATCTTAAACGTTCAACTTGATGGCTCCTTGCATTTACACACGCTTGTAGTCTGTATATCACATTCAAGCACACCCTTGTACCCAGTTCTTTATTTGCATTAACCTCTTGACATGCCTCTCTTGTGAAATGAATAATGTTGTCAACAGTATTATTGAAAATACCTTGTCTTTAACAACACCTCCCCAAGGAATTTCATAGTAGTAAGATCTGCAGATTTTGGTGCCAAGTCAATTGACCATTGTCACCCTATCCAGCTACTTAGAAATGTTTAATTAGGTGTTGCAAAAGTAGTGTATCGATGAGCACATTTTTGGACGTTGTGACATTAACTGGTCGACCACTTTTCGACACATTACCAGCAGATGCTATCTGATCAAAATGTTAGCTCTGGCGGGGCTAGGGATGCCAACTGCCGGCCTCACTCCCACGTATTGCGGCGGAGGTGGGTTATCATCCATCTGATAGGGGGCGATGATGAAGCCGGCTTCACGTATTCTCCAGTCGGAACGTTGGCTGTCTTGGCCAGCACAGCCGCGTGTTGGAGTTCCCATTCTTCCTCATGATGCTGAGTGGGCATTCGTCGTACACCCTCATGGGTGGGATCGATGCCGGGTTCATTCCGTGGCCGGAAACTAGAGATCCAGGCCCCAATCCTCTGCGTCACGGCGCAGGACATTAGTTCGTTCTCTCTCTCAAACCCAGTATAATGTTTAGTTTTACATCTTACTAGTTAAGAATATTCCTATCGGGTAAATGTTTTAGCCATCTCGACACAATAAACTGACAGCACTGACAAACTGGGAAAGGCTGGGAAACTTAATAACGAAATATGTAATCATAAACATCAACGTTACTCACCTCATTACACTAAATGTACCAGTTATACTAATGCACCCCGTATGCAAAAGTCTGCTGATATCTGAATGTCCTTTCTATCATTTTTCTTGATTGATAGATGAGGGTATGGAGGGCACATGAAATAAAATAGGTGACAAACATACTTATGGCGTTCATACGTGCAGAAGAAATAGAGCTTGAATTAGCAGCTTTAAGAAGTACGCTGAAGAGAAGTCAGATAGATACCAAAGGTAGCAGCAAAAATGGTTGCTCTTCCCGTCGTATTTATGAACTGCTATTTTAATTAAATTTTGGATGCATTTTGCATACATTTGTTTGCAATAGTTTGGGCAGGCATTATTTCTTGGGTATAGAGATGTGTGGGGAAGCAGTTTTGACTCCTCGTCGTTGGATTAAACGACAGACTCACGAAGTTCGCAGGCACAAGTACATGGATTAAGGGGCAAACAAGACCCTGATCACGGACAGAAACAAGTGAACGATAAGGGCTTTAAGTACTCGGAGATCACTGCATCTTCCCCTCATAGCTGTACCTATTACAGCGCTTCAAAACCAGAAAATTAAGAGAGCCAGGAGAGGGCGAGCTGCTTCCATTAAATTGCAAGATGTTTATAGGTTCTCTGCTGGAGGTAGGGTGAACATAGTAACAACTGTGGTGAAAAGGATAGGGTTATATTCAGGATTTTAATGAGGAATAACTTTATGAGCCATGAAAACCATGAAAAATGATTTTGCAAAGAGTTTACGCAAGTGGTTATTTCTTTGTGGCTATGCCGCTATTCGTATCATTCCACTTTGTTTATTATTATGGTCTTCTGCGTGGAAACTCTTAGCATTCAGTGTATAATGCGGGAAATTTAAATCTAAATACAGGGTGTCAAAGAATGCATCCACTTATTCTCCAGACAATGCGGGAATTTTTTTCTCCGTTTCATCCATCCGTACCCCTACAGCTTGACAAGATACGCCTAGCAGATGGGGCAGATCATCATACCATATTCATGTATAATTTTTTTCATCTACAAGATCCGAAGTCTAAACGATAAGCTACCCTGTATAATAAGTTTGGTCCCTGGATTGCTCCATACTTCTGTAAAGATTGGATATGCAAATATTTCTGTGGGTGCCTTGCCTGATATTCCATCTCATCTATTGATATGCCATGAATTTGCTTACAAATGACCTGCTAATGAATGAAGCTATATTCCACACCTTCTGGTAGCTATTTAGATGAGCATTGCTCCGCTATAGGTTGGAGTTTATACGTTATACTGACTGCTTAAGTTCCTTTACTATACTATTGCAGTGCTTATTCAGAATTGTCTATACATTTCAAAACATAAAGTGGTCCAAAGCTGACACAGGTGTGCTCATTGAAGCTTACAAAGGCATGCTTGTACATCAAGAAGTTGCCCTGGTATCATGATAAGCATGCAAGGTTTGGAATGTGTACGTAATGCATTAAAGTAAGGTAGATCTTCAACATGTGTGGACATTTATGTACAAGTTGAAAAGTTTGCGCACCACTTTTGTTACAGAATTGAATAGAGGAAACAAAGTCACAGAAGTGGGTCCGGAGTAGAGTAACCTTACAAACCCACAGTGTGATTCTTTGAAGATACGATTTTTTGAAGGACCATGCTCAGCTCAGAAAAGGGACCAAGACGGTGACTGCAGATATTTGAGTTCTAACCACCTTTCTCACGTCACAGATGCGATTTTATTTTTACAGTCGCCCTGTGCTTTACCTCAAAATCCTATTGCAAATATGTTAAAACTATAACATGCTAGATGTACTCATAAAAATCCGTAACTTATGCTTTGAAAAAGCTAAAAACCGCCACTGCTAGTAATAGTTCACGCAATTTGATTTACATTAAACATGTTATTAAAGTTGTATTAAGCAGAGACTTACGGCAAAAATTTCCAAACAGTTCTAGTGTTTTGTGGATTTATTAATTGGAGTTCAAATATATTGTGACCAAAATGACAAAAGTCCAGTCCAATTACTTTTTCTTACTTTTCTTTTAACTGAATGCACAGCACAGTTCTCCTTTACTGACATTAGCATGGTATACAGTCTCTCATGAGATTATGTACAACTCGCAACTGTTTTCTTCTCGTAACCTTTACTCACGCCTTTCTGTCTTTCTCCACTTTCTCTGTCTCTCAAACAGCTGATTTTGATGATACAGTTACTCTCCACTCATTAACTGCCTTGCTAGCTTCCTTTCGACTCGACCGTACTCACACAAAATCTAGTGACTGCCGTCTGTAACTAACTGCTACTCGTTGCCTTGCCTCCTTATATAGCGAGGATGACGTAAAGCGGACCTTTCTCGAACTTTTACAAACACGTCGACCGCCGGACACTTCTCGAACAATCATGAAAACCCCTTTTGTTTTGCCACTTTGATTGTTGTCACGCATTCACATACAGTCGCGCGAGGCAGCCTAACCTTGAGCGTCTTAGATGCACATACCGCCAGTAGGGTTGAACAGCACAGTCCCCGACCGTCCTTTGTTGTGCGCCGCGGCCCACACCAGAATATGTTTACAATGGTTCTACAGCTTCCACTTATTACTGTGAATGCTGCAACAACTCGGACAAAGAAAAGATCGTGACTCCTACTCCTTAAATGGTGATGGACATTGGCCCACCTTTTCGGGAAGGTTTCACTCTACTAACTGCTATTACGTGAGGTATGGCTGCTTCTTGTATTAACGCCATGCGGTCTCTCTCTATGTAAGTATGTATGATCTTTTTTAATTTTTGTTTTGAATCATTTTCTGTGAATGATATTTTCTGGTATAAATGACCCGTTTTCCCATACTATTGCGGATAGCTAAATTACGTTTGTGATAAAAGCAATCTGTAATTGTTATTGTGGATCTATTTTGGAACTAACCCTAGCAATGCAAGCCTTATTCCAGAACTTGTACTACCAACGAGAGGGTGCGGGGTGTACTTTGTGGCAACCACTGGTAACATGTCTGAGCAATTTGTTTTAAAAATTTGGTTTATAATTGAATATTATATCTTGTCATGTATATAAAGGTAATATTTAACATTTTTTAAGTATTCCTGTTTTACTTTTTCATACGAATCACATTAGGTGTTATGCCAATCCTTATTCCCACAACTTAGACCGCCAGCGGGGCGGGGGGGGGGGGGGTTGTACTTTGTGACCACCTTGACATTTCATTGTTTCTGAAAAAGACCAACAATAAAAACTTTGAAACAATTGCACAATTCAGTAGTAGAAACAGTAATTGACAATAACTATTAACTGTATGCATTTAATGAAAACATTACGGCAGAATTTAAAAAATTACACACGTTGGGCATAAAGTACCCCCTTGGTAATGGTAGGGTTAAAAGCCTGGCTTTGTTATGTTTATATACCATAGTAAATCTTATCCAAACATGGTTTAATTAAGAACATAAGCCTATGTATTAAGAAACATAGGATTAGTGGATTAGTCAGCAGTGGTGTCAAGGTCACAGACCCTTCGGGGCTAAACTGTGCAACAGCTATACGCAGAGGGCAAAACATGACGTAATACATATCAACACTAGACGCTTTATCAACTGACACCTGTTTACTTGCAAGTTGGTCGCGTCCACGAATAAAACCTTTCTTAAGAGTGCGTACACCTTACGAATTTTTTTCCTTCAGATTTGCCTACAAGGATACATAGCACAGATACAAGTTGGATCTGCGAGGGGGAACAGTACATCTTACGCGTAAATAGAAAACTACTGACATAGTTATTAAAGTTGATTAAAATATTTGCAACCTTCTGATGATTAGGCTGAGTTATAGGTACTATTAAACCTACCCTAGCCCTTGGGTTAGCATTCTCGAACTGGAAAGGACACCATTTACGCACTTACATGCCTCTTAAAGATAGATGTTGTTATTACTTTTCAATCCCAGATGTAAAAAAGTCAATCTACTTTGAATGAATGAATAAATAAATAGGAGAATAATTACACGGTATTAATAATAGTGCTTTTAATACGAACTTGTATTGGATATAATCTATATTTATATAAAAAGTAAATAGCAGCTTTCAAATCCTGTTATACCTTAAATGAATATTCTTTGCTATTTTGATTAAACATAATAACAGAATATTTACTTGTATTATCTTCAAATAAGTGAAATAACATGAAACATTATTAGTAACAGGGGTTGGCGATTTCCTCCAAAATTCAAGGAAAGGACTACATGCAAGTTGTTTGAAAACTACTGTCCTTAAAGATACGTATTTTAGTGTTAAGCGTTTGCATAATGAATTTAAGACAATCTTGCTGAAAACCTAAGTAAAATACCACATGTCACACATTTGTAGGATCAGTTACTTGGCATATTTTTCAACTCATACCCTTTTCAAAATTTGGCTTACAAAGACAGATTCTAAGACTGGATGCCAAATTGCTATCCGAGAGTCTGTTTCTGTGGCGAGTTTTCAGAAGCTGCATTATAGAGAAACTCTGTTCACAAAGGTAGGTACTGCCAGACATTGCCATACTTTTTGCTGCGTTGGGAATCAAATTTGGGAAACACATATTATGAAGTTTCCGGTAGAATTCGATCAGTGCGTCTGGGCATGAATTGTCAAATTTCTCATGAAGGCGACTCACGCTGTACTTCTATCAGCTCCAGCGGAACTGCTGTATTATTTACTTTATCTATTTCATAATGACTTTGTATGTTGTATTTTAATGCAAGATACTGGTTGCATATTAGGTACTGAATACTACTACCACAACTTTGCAAAGGAATTGTTTTCCCATTCGAAACATGGGAATCCAAATGACTCATGTCTGTGCTCTCGGACGCAGCCATTGCTCTGCCTGCATCACACGGAAAACTGGACTGAACTGGTTTCTAACGGACTTGCCCTCTATGCCCAGGGCACGGCGACTTGCTCTCTCTGTGGCATTGCCACTCGGGGCCACGATTGACACCACTGGATTAGTGTATAAAAATAAATCAACGGATTTAGTAGGCAGCATCTACATCTTGAAAAAATTTATTCTGATATCTTAAATGGCTTCATGGATTACTTAATAAATTATATTAATATTCCTTTAAAATACTGTAGTATTTAAGGAAAGCTTCAGGTAACTGTCAATGTTAGAAGTAGTTTCACGCATGTTAGAAGTAGTTTCACGCAATTCTGGTAGATAATTTTATTACCTTAAATAACAGGTCCTCTACTAGTGCAGTATGCTAAGAGCAGCAAAACCTTATTTGTGCGCTTATGAAACAGGTCAACACGGGTCCCTTGTGTTCGTCATTCTAACCTCATTATGTGTCAGCAAAACAAAGGGAACTGTGCTTAGATACAACAGTGACTTGTGGGTATACATCTTGAGTAGTGATGGAGTCAATAGCTATAAGTCTTGGGATGGTGCTAGAGAAGTCCCTTTGTTTCTGCAACCCATTATTACTGCCACGTACACACAGCAGGCACGCGAGGCAGCCTAACCTTGAGCACCTTGCCCGCTCGTCGGTACGTCACATGATGCGAAGTAGCTCGGCCCCTGCCCGTCCTAGCTCAACGTCACGACGACGACAACGATGATGATGACGACGACGACGATAAATGCATACTTTAGCAAAAGAAAGGGTTGTTTTGTGGATGTTCGTTGTGCAGAGAATTCAGTACGGCGTTTTAGGGCAAGAACGAAGTAATGTGTCAATTGGGAGAAGTTTCCGCTCTCGTGCACGTCCCATTTCTGCCATAGTGAGCCGTTGACGTAAAATTATACTGATAGTGTAGAAAGAGAGTGCGGGAAAGGCTTAGCGCATTAGTGAACGCCTTCAAGTGTGCACGATCCTTATATATTTGAACCATTAGGTAATTACGTCGTGCCACTTTTGCATTCGTAAAAGCTTTTTATAAACGTGCACATGATCTGCTATAGCGACCCTGTTGCGAGTTTCATCGATTTTAGAGGATGATCGGGCCCTAATGGCCTAGCTGTCAATGGATCGTTAAATCCCGCACACTCACTCACTCACTCAGTAGAGGATGATAGTGGTATATTTAAACGCTACTTGTTTTAAAGTACTGCGTTTGCGTTACGTTTAATATCATTCAGATATAAATAACCAGTAAACCCGCAAAGTATCAGAAGTTAAGAAGTTGTTCATATGCAGCCACCACTGCTTGGATATATAACTCGCAAGGGAAGTAAGACAAAAATGCCCTGACATTTTGATGACTGGGGTATTTGTAATAAAAAAGCTGCAAGGAAAATTGTATCTGACTATTACCGCAGTACTTGGCGAAACGTCGGTATCTTCAATACCTTCTAGACCACGACCTACAAGCTCGAAAGACATAAAACTAGCTAGTAATCAGGACACCGGCCGTGAAGGCCTTAGTTTATACAAAATTGTATCTGCTATATCTTTCTGCAAGGCTTAGAAATACAGCAATACATCAGTCATTTATACAATTAATTGGAAGCAACACTTACATTATGTGACTGAAATGGACGGCCCTGGTAAGTGTGAGAGGTGGAGTGATTCATGCGACATGACAGCTGCTGTACGCTTCATTACTTACGAGATATTGCAAGCTGCCACATAGGCATCAGAAATGGCAATAAAACAGGTTCCTGCACAACACCAACTTTGCCGATAGAGCCGCTCAACTACTGCATAAAGTTCTAGCAGACAGCTATAATGACAATGTAGCATTGGTTCTAGGTTATAATTGTACAAAGAATATGGTTGATACTTCTGTTACAAAATATTACGTAAATGTTCATGCGGGTATACATCCCAAACAGCCCTTTCTTACCCCATTTTGTTATGCTACCTGTGTGTATATAATAAATCATAGAGTTCCTGGAAAACAAATATATTGCTACGGGCTCTCCAGTGAGTATAAATAGCAAGCATGCAACATTTTCAGTTAATTATCGTAGACACAAAATTTAATGGCGGCTGACGCCTTACCACCACTATTCCTTTCCTTGTTGTGCAAATATATTCAGTGGGTGCAAATTACACTTACAGCGTGTTTAACTATACAACTTTGTAATTTAAAGAATTTAAAGAATTAGAATTACAATATACGGGATTATCAGTTGATTTTGATGCAAGAAACCTAACAGAAGCTATTAATCTAGCGGTATCAAGATCTGTTCCGAAATTAAAGATTTTTAATATTAAAGAGAAAATCTGGACAAATAAGTTACAGAAGCAAAGGTCAATAACCAGGAAATTGAGAAGAATTTATCAAAAATCGAACATATATATGGAAAGAGAAGAAAATTTGAGGAAATATAGGGAAGCCAAAAATAAATATAAATTATTATTAGAAGATACAAGAAAACAATACTGGGAGAAATTTGTTGAGCAAAACTTAAAAACGGATATCTGGGGACAACCATATAAAATCATCATGGATAAAATCAAGAAACCGGAAATATTAACAACTTTAGATAAAGGAAATGGACAAATGACAGAAAGTGGGGAAGAATCGGTAAAATTATTGTTACATACGTTACTGCCAGATGATAATCAGGAAGAGGATAATGATATTCATGTAGCAAGAAGAAATCAGATGAATTCGCGGTATAAAGGAAGTGTTGTTTATCCATTTGATTTGATGGAAATAAAATTAATTCTTGAAAAATTGAAAAAGAAAAAGGCACCTGGTCCAGATGGTATTATAAATGAAGTCTTATATAATCTACGGGAAGAAATAATTTTATTTTTGTATTTTTTATTTAATGACTGTTTAGTAAGAGGAAGATTTCCAAATATTAGGAAGGAAGCCAAAGTTGTGATCTTAAGTAAAGGAGCAGATAAAGATAGAACACAACCAAAATCTTTTAGACCAGTATGCTTGTTAAATTCTTTAGGCAAAATATTTGAACAATTAATTTATAAAAGGATGATGGAATTTAGAATAATGATAGGGATGAATATGAAACAATTTGGATTCAGGAAAGGATATTCAACTGAGGATGCTATTTTAAAAGTACAAGATATTGTGTTAAAAAGCTCAAAAAATTATGTAATTGGAATATCTGTGGATATATCTGGTGCTTTTGATAATTTATGGTGGCCGTATTTTTTTGGCATCTTAAGAGAGAAGGAATATCCAGGTACCATATATAATTTATTAAAAGATTATTGTCTAAATAGAGAAGCATACATTGGAGGCTCAAATTACGACATTAGGAAGCAAATTACTAAAGGCTGTCCTCAGGGTTCTATTTTGGGGCCCCTTTTTTGGGATATTTTGTCAGAAAGTCTCTTGGAACAATTGGAAAATGATGGAAATGTTTTAGATATAATTGCGTATGCTGATGATATTGTGATAATGGTGGATGGGCAAAGCAGAAGGGAATTGGAAATTAAAGCGAAGGAAGTTACTGCAAAATTATCAAATTGGTGTGAAATAACCAAATTAAAAATTGCACCAAATAAATCAAATTATTTGCTCTTAAAAGGAAACTTAAAAAGGGATCCAACAATAAAAATTAATAATAAAAATATTCGAAGAGTAAAAGAAGTTAGATATTTGGGGATAATGTTGGATGAAAAATTTAATTTCAGAAAACATACAGATTATATTAGGCAGAAATCTGAGAAAATAATGTTAAAATTGGCAAGAATTACAAAATTAAATTTTGTACTTCCCTTACAGACCATACAAATTTATCACAATACAATCTTTGCCTCAATTATTACTTATGCTGCAGCAGTTTGGGCGGAAAGAATGGATAATGTGCAAATTAAAATGCTGCTAAGAAGAACCCAAAGAAAGATCTTATTAAGGCTAACAGGAGCAGTAAATACAACACCCACAATGGCACTGTTAGTCTCTACAGCAATATGGCCCATTGATCTATTGGTAAAATTAAAGGGAGCAAAATTCTGGCTAAAGAAAGGAAATTTAGAAAAAGTTTATAAAATTAGTGGTGTAAGAACAGATAAAATTTGGGAAGTAAAAAATGCTTTGAAAAATAAATGGCAAAATGAATGGTCGGAATGTGCTGTAGGTAGAAGAGTTTATGGATTTTTCCAGAATATTAGAGAAAGATTAAAATTAAATTTCATTCAACCAACAAAAGGATTCATTCATTATATAACTGGACATGGACCATATAAAACATATTGGAAAAAAAAATAAAAAAAAACGAATTCTGATATATGTAATATCTGTCAAGTACAAGATAACCCGGAGCATGCGATCTTTGAATGCGAAAGGTATGAAACTATGAATGTAGAAGAAAGGCATCAATTAGGAGGATATTATATAAATGATATAATTAGAAATCCAAATTTAATTGAAAAACTACAGTTTTTAACCAATTATGTTAGTAAAAAAGCTTGGGAAACTGAAAACATCGAGGTAGAATGGATTGAAAATGAACAAATTGAAATAGATGAGATAAGAAGATCTTCTAGATTACGAGACAGGCAGAGAAGAGGAAACGTAGCACTGTTGCAGGAGAAGGAGGAGTCCAGCCAGGGGAAGATGTAAATGAACTTATTTATACAAATGTAAATAAATTTTTAATATATAGTGCTGGTTACCAGTATTGGTATTTTGTTTTTTTTAACCAGTTGTCCAGTCGCTGGAAACCAGTGGCATAGAGTTATAAGATAGCTGGAAGTTTTTAGGTTTATTTAAATTAATGTTTTCTTTTTTAGAATAGTGTAGATGTCTTAGTTATTTTCTTGTTAGTAGAATTAGATTTGCTGGAAACCAGTAACTTTAGGAAATTTTATGTTTTTGTTGTAGTTTTCTTTTGTTTTGTAGTTAGAAATTCTGAAACATATATTATAATGATGATTGTATATCAATAATTTTGGTTAAATAAATAGAAAATTTGAATAAATGCCCCGGTATAGTTGTCAAGGTGCCGGGGTATAATATTCAGATTTTATTTTATTTATTTATTTTTTTTTTTTTTATTTTTATACAACTTTGTAAGACCTGGCAAGCCTTCGGTTGGGTTTTGTGTTTACCAGCTCCTGCTGCCACCAGCCATTTCATTTTGTGTCAGCCATAACTTCGTTGTGCGTGTGCACGTCTTTGTACCTTAGGCTTCCTAAAGTGAACTGTGTAGTATTTGGATCTTAGAGACTAATTAAATAAAAATGGTTTGTTGTGTACCTCACTGCAAAACAAAGCATTAAAGAGAGCGTGGCTTATTTAATTTATTTGCAAATTAACTATAACAGAAGTGGTGCGAGTAATGTTCAACTAATAGAAGTAAGTCTTATTTTTATTCCAATCAAGGAAGGATTTGTTGGTGGTTTAGTGTGTGTGTCATCTTTGACACCGTATCCTATCTCATTCACGAAGAATATGCTGCCAGCTATTCCAGAGGTGAACTACGAGATGTTTTTCTGAGGGTATTGGGTGGGCGACGTGAGAATGGACAACACAAGTTAAGCTGACCAACAAATTTAATAAATGCTATCGATGAGCTGTTGAAGTGAGTTTCCGAGTACTTGAAGTTAAATTTAACTGGTTCTGGATCTTTTCACTGGAAATTGTAATTATTGCATTGTATCTGTTGACTTCTGACCTATACAGACTTCAGGGGTTAATAATAACTGCTTCCATAACAATAATGCGAAGCGTGCGTTGCCGCGAGTCACAGAAATGCTACGAGGAAGGCTCCCTGTCGGTGAGCGTTAAATCTATGTAACCCGAGCTCAGTCTTTAAGCGCTGCGACTGCCAATAATCAATCGCAGTAAATAGTTCTGCAACACTGTACAGAACGAAGGGAAAAAGCGTGACTTTTGGAAACACACTCTTTTATTAAATTAAGCCCCGCCTGCTAAGCTTCACTACCCACGTTTCTACATAATGGTCCAATCCCAACCCCTTCTTATTCGCATCTGAAACGCGACTCTGCGAGTCATTAAATTCTAAGAATTTGATTTCCCTGAGTAATTTTCAGAATTTTCTCTAAATGCCTAGCAGCATCTGCGATAGTTAAACATAACTAAATTTCAAGAATAGCTTGAGCTATTGTTTTTCTTGGCCACATGGTCTTAAACTAATTGACCTTTCCTTCAACATAGAACTTGCTAATAACCAACATTCTCTGCCGCAGTCATAAATCCTGCTTCTACATTATGTACTGATTTTAACATACGGAACGTATTTACTGTAACCTCCATGTAATTTGTTTATAAAATTATAAATCTTAGTCGTGAAAAACTTCGGTAGCAGATTAATAGCGAAATTCTCCAGTCAGTTTTATTGCTCTAAATTGTGTTACTATTGAGTTGTGAGCACAGTTTAACATCCTAACTCACCTAATATTTAATCCATTACACATCATATCCCTTGAAGCATTTGAATGTGCTAATAATGCTAAAATAACAGTGATGTAGCCTGATTACTTCATTGCTTTCATGTTTTCCAGACAATTCATTATTCCGCAATATGCATAAGCTACATTAGTCTCCATTTCTAAGTACCGTAGTGTAAATACAATTAGTTATTATTAGCCCACTTTGACAATTCCATACTATACAGCTATGGCACTTTTCATGACTCCATAGTGTGACTGGGTGATCTTAGCGGCGGTATGCGGAGCTTTAGGGACCCAATCAAGAATGACAATCTTTCAGCTTGTTATACCTAGTGTATTGTGCTGCCGTTGCAAATTCTGGTTTCAACGCCTGGACCTTGCGATTGCAACTGGCATTTAATCGTTTCGATAGACTTTTTATACTACATGACTTTTCTCGAACCAATTTCGGCATGAAGTGTTTCATACTTAGTTATTTACATACTCATTTCCATGCATTCTTCATCTCTCCACGTCCTTGAAAAAAAAGGTGTTTAAAACAACAAGAGTTGGGATTGGTGAAAACTAGAGTAAATGTTCCAATAAACATATGTCCGGAAACAAATACCTGTTGAGATACGAGCCATTTTCCTGGTGTTGAATACTTACACCGGACAATGGACTTCATCCATCAAGTGCATTCTAGGGAACACTTTACTGTCACAAACGGCTAACGGAACAATTGTTAGTTAAACATCTATAAACACCAAAAAAGGAGTTGTGATCATTCCTGCCATTCTTTCTCTGGTAACATCTGCATGTTACGTTGCTGCTACTACTACAGGAGATGCTCCATGTGGTCACCATGCATTCTTACTCGTGCTTCAACTCCTCTTCTCAAAGAATCCAGAACTCTTTCCATCATACCTGGCTGCTCTCGGATTTAGGCACATGCATTGATCACGCGCTCTTGTAACGTATGCACATTGTTGATGGGTTTAGCATACACCAATGCCCTTAAATGTCCCCATAGCCAAAAATCCAATGGATTGAGGTCCTGCAACTGGGGAGGCCATGCTACTGGGTCTCTTTAATCAACCCAACGGTTGGATGAAACCCGTTCTCTGATGTAAATACTCAACACAAGTAAAATGGCTCATATTTCAACAGGTATTAGCTTTTGGACATATGTTTATGGAACATTTCTTCTAGATTTACTCAGTCCCATCTGTTGCAAATCAGGTACTTTTTAAACACCCTGTATAGCTGCAGACAGTAACACCCCGTTGAATTTCTTGTCCAGCATCAAAGCATTCCTCAGGTTATTATGTTCGTATATATTTTTATGGTAACTATATCAGATATGTGCTGATGGGTTAAACGTAAATTTAAATACTAGTAAATATGAACTCAAATACCGAGCTTCGAAATAAAGGAGCTGACATTTTTTGCTTCCATCCTAATGTTTTGGCTATATATTTCTGCAATGTCTTGACTGTCCACATACCTGCTAAATCTGCCTCAAGGATTGCTATAATTCTGAAAATAATTCGAGTAACAAATGCCGTTCCCTCTGAAAAGGATCCATCAGACATCCTGCTTTTTACTACGTGCTTTATATTAGCTGTACCTGTATGCCCCAGTTAATAGAAGCTCCTCCCCTAACTATTTTAACCATATTTGAGCGCCGGGATTGTAGCTCATGAATTTTTCGCTTAAGTTAATCTGAAACCAAACGTTGATCTAAATATGAAGTGAAGGCAATCGAATGCTTCTTTACAGTGTAGAACACCATCGAAATCGCTTCCAGAAGGCGAGTTAGGGTTAATCTTTGTAGATAAGTAGGAATGGATAAACAGGTAAGATACCTTTATTGATTTCAAAGTATTAAGGGTAGTTTTGAACTATAACACCTAATGCATGAATAATTGACCTACATACATGCTTAAGATACAGTATAAAGTTGACAAAAAGAAATAAAATAAAATAAAAAGTTGAAATAAATTTTCTCTGAACCTACAGGTTCGATTTAGCTTCGCGCACCTTAGCCAGAAAATTTCAGATTTTTCAGCAGTTCCTCTGATCATCCAGTAGATCTCAAAATGCCAGCCTACTTCTGGACTTCACTTTTGGGTGGGTTTAACTGCTTGTTGGTTTTCCAAATGTGCACATTCCGCCAAAATTTTAAGCCTTCATCCGAACCATAGAATGTGTAGACTCATGTGTCAAATGGCCACTGTTTCAGTGCCCTCCAGCCTCGCAGTCTGAACCATGTCATTCCCGGCTTTTCTCTCTTCTTAGGTATATATGTCTCTTTACTCCAGTTCAATTCTATCTCATTTGTTAGACTTAGAGAAAGTTTAATTTTACGGTACAATTCAATTTTCAGTTTCTTGATGTCTATTAGCCTTCTTTTGACACCTTTCCATACATTTTGTCACTATTTCACCGCTTTGCCACCCCGATCCCATATCTAGTCTGCTCAAACCTCTTTCCAGGTCAGCTGCCGACAAATTGGGAGACAATTTTTCTCGCTGGTATTTGTAACATTTGAAGCGTGTGGAAATGCATAATATCGAGTTGACCTCAGGGTTGAGTGACTGTTTATATAAGGGCAAGTGGCTGTACCGTAAAACGATCCCATATAAAACACACATGCTCAGTGGAAAGGGTGACATGTTAATAAAGTGCAACGGTGAAAATGTGTTTAAAATGATCAGTATAATAAAACTCTGGTGGGTTGTACTTCTCTAGAGTCTGAAAGTGTGTATGAGTGTGTCTGCGTGCGCGTGTGTGTTTGTGGATTTAATATAATAACTCAAAGTAAAATAACCCAAAGATTAACACCACTTAAAGCTAGTATACATCCTTGCTGAAGAGCAATTATTTCAAAGGTAAACAAACACCGATGAGGCCTTAGTTGGCATATAATGGAACATAAAAGGAAAAGGAAAATCTGCATTGTAAACGTTTAATAATATGAGGTAGTAATATACATTGCAAATGCTTTTAGCGTAATTGTGATAAACCACCATTTAGTGTATGCATGTACATAAGTAATACACACAGTTCAGTTGAACGGGAAAAAAATTGAATGTGTCGCATTTGTATAACTTTCTTTACCCACTATCGTCTATTTTGTATAGCTTCTACAAACTATCATTACAAAACATGTTGTCTATCTAGTTCACGTTAATGGACATAAACTTTTGCAGAAATAATTTCACTACATATTTCCCGATAATAAGTGAAATATAGTAAATGGAAGCATTAGTCAAATGTTAAACATCGGGTCGCTATATGCTAGTGTTAAAGTGCCATACTATGTCCATGACATCACGAGGAACAACCGGATAGCAATAGCGCTTTAAATATTGACAAAAATATTGCACATATAGAACCAATGATAACGAATATCTCGGAAATGGCCGATCCCACAAAAAATGTAATTGAAAATAAATTGCGTGCTTGAAAGGTTTCGGTGTAGTATGTCTTTGTCTACTCCTATGGTTTACACCTTAAACAAAACTATAAAAATTCCTTCCGGATTAATAGGAGTCCTAAGGTCGTTTCCAGAGAATTCAAGACGTACATTTCAGTGGTTAAACACATATCTTTAACTTATGGTATATTAATACAAATCTTAGAGCCTTTTTGAGAACATAAAATTATTGAAAGCATTTTAATGCTAATGGTAGTTTCGAGCGGAGGATTTTCTACGAAAACCTTCCTGTTGCACCTTGGGAAGTTACGAATTTAAATGCCAAGCTAGAAGTTGGAGTTATGCTGGTCTCTGATCTGTCTCTCTCTTTCTCTCCCTCTCCCCCACCTCTCTCACACCCCCCCCCCCCCCACACACACACACACACACATACACACTCACAAACACACGATTGCGCGCACGTGGATCTTTTCAAATTCTTTAGATTCAGAGGATCCCAATACAAGTACTTCCGGTAAAATTTCATTATTAGGTCTCAGAGTGGAATTCAACACTTCCTTTGCCTGTGAGGTTGTAATGAGTAAAGTAAGATTGTGTAGTCATTTTCAGTTGTAATAAGTAATCCGCAGTACCGTGCACAATGGGCTAGCTTGAAATAAAAAGCGCAAGCTTAAAATCAGTCCATCCACCTCTCCATCCATTAGTATGTGTGTGTACCTGTGCATGTGTGTGTGTGTGTGTGTGTGTGTGTGTGTGTGTGTGTGTGTGTGTGTGTGTGTGTGTGTGTGTGTGTGTGTGTGTGTGCTACGGAAGTGGCTCCATCTGACACATTGCACTATGAATTAACTTATTTCTGCTCCGCAAGTGAAAATCCTCATACTTGTACATTTAGGTGGCATTTATAAATACAAAGGCGTATATTCTGCTGTGATTTAGTAATGGAAATAAATTACAAATCCATTTATCTTTTTGCGATTGACAGTTAAGTCGTGGATTCTGTGTGTAATCACATTACAATGGCAACATCTGGTGTAAGGTTTGTGTATTATTGCAAGAGTTTATTTTATCGCGCTTCTAAAATGGGGAAAAAAAAAAAAAAAAAAAAAAAAAGCTAAATGGAGTTGCTACACAAATATTTCTTGAATATTAAACTTAGGCTACCTAAGGAAGGGGAGTCCTGAAAAGAACAGAGGCAAGAATACGAAGTTTTGTTCTTTAAGCTCTCGTATTTTTCTTCCAGAGGGAGCAAATATTCTGCTATTTCTTGAACCTAAGAGGAGGCGAATAATGCAAACAAGTGCACCTGAATATTTAATGACTACAAGAGGTTAATGGAGGGCGCACCTTAAAGGCTGTTCATAGGCACATTTATATTCTGCTGTAGTGTCTTAACTGCTGTACATTACTAATATTTTATCCTTGCCCCGATAAGTATGTGTGGACTGCTTCTCTGGCCCGCTGGTCAGCGGGTTAACTGCTCACCCGGAGGTCCCTGCTGGGGTTTGCAGTTTTTCTTGAATTACAATTGTACCTTACTCCCCATAAATTCCGGAAATGTGAATGGGGAAGTTGTTGTGCATGTGACAATAAGTTAAGTTCAAAGAAAATCTACAGTAACCTAACCTAAATGCTCAAAAGTATAAAACCACCACAATAAGTGCCGGTCACATATACTGATAGGAAGAAACAGTTAAAAGGAGCTATAGATACGAGTGATGAGGGTAGTGGTGGTGCTTTTCAGCATTTAAAAAGATGTTCAAGCACGACATAAGCAGACACAAGAATTATTGTAAAGTAGATGTCTTTACTAAAAACATTATACCAGAATGTAAACAAGAGCAGCCATGAGTCACTGACGGGCATGTAAACACGACATATCTGGAAATGTCAACAGACTGGCTAAGGGATGAGGGTGGTTTGGAACTGGTGATGTTGTTGCTTATAGTCACAGTTCAGTAAAGTTCGTTTCTTTTTGTACTTGCTTTAATGCTTAGAAACTGTTATCCTAGTCATGAGTTTTCCAAAGGTGTAAAAACCCCTAAATTTAAGGGACCCTGGGGCTGAAATTTGAGCTTTCTATATTTTAATATGTATGAAATCAATACTTTGCAGACTTAAGGTGTTTATGTTATAAACCATCACACGAAGTTCTAGCATTATTTGTTTGTAGTTTTGAGGGAACCAATTATTTAATTTATCCACAATGCGAAATTACCTTAATATTCAAAATGCTTCATGTGAATTAGAAACTAAAATATCACAACAGTTTTATTATTTTATAAACTTTAATTGCCCAAGAAAGACCCTCTATCTCTGACAGGAATAAAAAAAAAAAAAAAAAAAAAAAAAAAAAAAAAAAAAATTACTTTTAAAGTAGTTCGTTTCTTTGCTTTGGTGGGCATTACAAATATGCTTTTAACTCTCTTCATATATTTAATATTTGAAAGTTACAAGAAGGTTCACATTTTGAAATCAAAGACTGAAGCTGTAAAAACTGTAGGAGCATATCACAAAATTAATGCGCATGGAGCAGATATTGTACTTGAATGATCTGATGTGTTGCACTCAGTTTCTCTACTCTTGTACTAACCATACCTACAAACTCTTATTCCTATGTCTTCCTCGTGTTATTTGAGATAAACATTTGTAAAAATTATCCCATTGCTTATTTCCTTGTAGGTGAAAGGGGAATATTAGAAAACAGTAGACTTTGTGCGATAGTCAAATCTTTTAAAGCTTTGAGATCCCTCTTTGCACGCTGAACATGTAAAAATGAACAAAGATGTTCCGTTTCATGACAGTTTTAAGTTTTCCGAAACTAACACAAATAACAAGAAATATCTCCGATATGGTTCACTCCAAAGAAAATTTATTTGAACATAAATTGTGTTTTAGCGAGATCTACGTTTTTGTATAGTAAGGTTTTGTCTATGTCTTACGGTTTACGAGTTATTCAAAAGTCATCCAGAGTAAACAGGACTACATAGGCTATAGCCAGAAAATTCAAAATATACATGCCATTTTTCATACAAATATCTTAAACATATGAAGATTTTAATCAAAATCGTTAGCCATTTTCAAGAAAATCAAAATTTCCAAAAAAATTTCTATAAAAAGGGTAATCTTGGGTGGGGCTATTTCCTTGAAAATCTTCGTGTCGCATCCTTGAAAGGCATTAAACTTAAATACCAACTTTGATTTTTAACCGACTTTTCGTTTTAGAGTTACGCTGTCCACAGACTGACACACGCACACGCGCGCGCGCACATACACATGGATAGACACACACAAACGGATCTTTTCTAAAAGCTCTTTGCTCTTGTATTTTCTTTCATCACGGCTGGTGGACCACTTAATTTTCCATAGCTGAAATTGAAAAATTGTGATATCGAAGAAAATATACAAAATTGTATTGGGAATCATAGATACAGATATAGATTATACAACGTAGGAGAACACCCCGCGTACTCCGACCTACATAGGTCTGTTATGGCTGCCACACCCCAGATGAAGGGAAAGAACTACAGGAGGCCACAGGGCACAAACCTCAGACAGACTGGTCACAGAGACTCGCGGACTGACCATGTTCTGCTCATGAACAATGCTAGTTTTATACAGGTGACCAGATATAATGACATCAATTTAAATCACCAACCATATCACACCATACATTTATCTTCAGCAATTGGAGCGTGTTGTTTTCAAGCTATTAAAGACACGTCGCAAATAAGCTTGTCAAAAGATTATGGGGGTTAACAATGACACGAAGGATATTTCAATATCTCACTTTGGGGATTGTTGAATACAGCCCGGATTCCATTCGCCAATGTCAAAATGGCGATTCCACAATTGAAGCTAGTTTCTACTTAATGCGTGAAGGTGCTTCAATCTTAGTTAAACGAAGGAGGAAGGGAGGAAGGGAGGAAGGGAGGAAGGGAGGAAGGGAGGAAGGGAGGAAGGGAGGAAGGGAGGAAGGGAGGAAGGGAGGAAGGGAGGAAGGGAGGAAGGGAGGGAGGAAGGGAGGAAGGGAGGAAGGGAGGAAGGGAGGAAGGGAGGAAGGGAGGAAGGGAGGAAGGGAGGAAGGGAGGAAGGGAGGAAGGGAGGAAGGGAGGAAGGGAGGAAGGGAGGAAGGGAGGAAGGGAGGAAGGGAGGAAGGGAGGAAGGGAGGAAGGGAGGAAGGGAGGAAGGGAGGAAGGGAGGAAGGGAGGAAGGGAGGAAGGGAGGAAGGGAGGAAGGGAGGAAGGGAGGAAGGGAGGAAGGGAGGAAGGGAGGAAGGGAGGAAGGGAGGAAGGGAGGAAGGGAGGAAGGGAGGAAGGGAGGAAGGGAGGAAGGGAGGAAGGGAGGAAGGGAGGAAGGGAGGAAGGGAGGAAGGGAGGAAGGGAGGAAGGGAGGAAGGGAGGAAGGGAGGAAGGGAGGAAGGGAGGAAGGAAGGGAGGAGAGAAAGCAGCGAAACCTATGATTTTCTTTATTGCTATAAAGCTTGAACTGTATAGAATAAGAATATCCTCGTCATCGTCGTCGTCGTACTCGTCATCTTCACTCCATGGATTAGACACATTGTCTGTTCCGTTTTTCACAGTGTCTCTCTGTCTCTTCTGTGGTCTGCCCACGTCTCTTCTCCCTGCTGGTTTAGAGTTTAGAGCTATTTTTGGAAGTCTATCACAGTCCATCCTCTACACATGTAACAGCCAATTATTTATATAGTGTTGTATTTCTTCAATTATCGATTTCACTTGCAGCTCTGTTCTTATTACATCATTATTTATGTGGTCTAGTTTTGTACATCCCTTTAGTTCTCAAGAATTTCATTTCAGATCCTTGTATCTTACTTTCCATCTTCTTTGTTACAACGCAGGCTTCACTTCCGTAAGACATCTATACTAAACAGATGAAAATAATGTTATGCATTAATAAGAAACATGTAATTAAAAACTGAAAAAAATTTGCTGTGGGATTTATACAATTAAAAAAAGAAATATTAATCTCCACTAAAAGTTTAGCCCAAAAATACTGAAAAATTAAAAAAAATTGATAATTATGATGATAATGATAATGATAATGTTAATTATATTAATGGTAGTATTAATAATAGTTATTATTGGAAATAAAGGTTATAAAAAGAGCCTTGAAAATTTTACTGTGATACACTTGTATGCTGTTCGCTACGCTATCAGACACAGTGAAGGCTGAGCATTGGCAGTGGTACCAAAAGTCAAAAGAAAGCTTGGGAATTTCCCTTCAAAACAAGAGCTAGCTCAGATCGTTTAGATCTCGCAGATACATTGCACTAAGTTATTCATTATTTAGCTAGTTTATAAACCTCCAGCCTATGAGCATTTCTCAGTTCTGGGGACTCGCCGGTGAACGCTTTGGGAAATTCTTTTTGAAATCCTTTTTGAAATCCTTCTAATATCACAACTGAGGCTCATGCGAAAATAGTTGCATAACTCATTAGCTGAGTATATTCACTGTAAAGCTTATAAACCTCATGCACTTTTCCGTTTCATTCCATTTTGTAAATATGCGTTTAATCTCTGTGCTATGCTCTCTAGACTTAAAGTTCCTTGGATCCTAAAGCTGAGCAAACTCCTTTTTAATATTACGCTGGTAATTCTGATTATGTGAAGTTGTTTGTTTGTGAAAAATGTTGAACTTTTTATTGTGTATATGCATGATTTTAAGTGAATTTGCCTCATTTTTTCAACGCAGATTTTGTGAAATGTCATATAGTGTGGAAGTTTAACTTACGGTTTTACAAACAGGAATCTAGTAAGCACTCTGAAATATCAGTGAGAACAGCTTGTTACACTGCACAAATACATTTGACAATAATCCATGCTTGAATACTAAAAGTAGTCGCATTAAACATGTATATTATTTAACGAGCCACTCCACCAAAAGCATGATGTTTAAAAAAGTTGGCTTAAACAGATACTCCCAATGCTCAATTGTACAAAAAATATCCTCTCGCAGAGCTTCAGTTCATCATTCAAATAACGGAAGAAGTTGATGAAAACATAGATATCCAATTTCTGTAGCAGTGACGAGAGATTTTTACCTACTGTTAAGGCCTTAAAAAATGACATTCATCACAGTTCATCCCCACATCTCATAGCGGGTCTAAAATTTCCCTCCAATTATCTCTAGCGGAGTAATGTTAAAAATAAGGTTAATCGAATAATACAATTTTAACAAGTTCTAAGGCAATCCAGAATGTAAATAGGGAAGGAACATATGTTCAATTATAATTCAATATTTATTATGTTTAACCAGCTAGTTTTTTCGTTAGTGACACTAGCTATACATTTTGAAGGACAATTAATGTGTTTTTAAAAATATTTGTTGAACTCGTGGAAGCTCGAGACCAAAGTAAATGGTAATGACAACACTATAACGGTTGTAACTACAAGCGCAGCGTCCATTTGCTGAGGAAAGAATTATAATATATACATTATTTTCCAAATAGGTCTCCTGTTTTTAAAGCAGGTGTTAGGTTCCTTGCATATATATCGCGGTTCACCACGCCACCTTTATTAACATCATAATTTGCTTGTGTCTAAAATAAATGGTTACCTGTGTTTTGTGGTGGAGATAGTTTCTAAAAAAATTTCAATTCTGTACCTTGCTCTTCAGTTGCAAGTCAGTCTCTTGGGTCGAACCGTAAATGTCCCTTAAGTTAAGTGTTTACTTGCGAATTTCGCATTTCATAGAGCATTTTCCGAGTCGTAAACTTAAGTTGGGTCTCATAGCAGATACGTCAGCATCGAATACTCGGCCGTGGTATTTTCTCTGTGGAATCTTATTGCGCAATGAATACTGGAAAGGTATCAGCAGTAGGTTGGTTCCTGATGTTTTACTGCAGTCCAATTTCTTTTCGGTAATAAAATTTCGATTTTTGGTGCTTTAACAGTGTGAGCTTTGCCTTCCTTTTATAATGACATTTTATAGTCTCGCTGCTTATATTGGCAGGAAAAATGTCCTTAGGTATTTGGGGTACCCTCCCAACATCAAAGCGGTATAAAGGTTTCTCAGAAATGAGTTGCATCATTTAATTGATGATGTGCCTCTGGGCGCAATCTAAGGAATGTGGTTTTTACACGATGGTGCGCCAGCTCATTTCAGTAATTTCTTGAATGATGCATTTCCGCATAGAAGCACTGGTCAAGCAATATTTATGCCATGGCCTGCTGGATCTACTGATTTGAATTCAGATGATTTCTCATTCTGAGGACACAGCCCCCGGTTTATGCGACTCCTTTACACTCTGAATATGCCTATCCACACTAGATTTTATCAAATATGAAATACTAGATGCACTATTAACCGGGCTTGTGGGCCGTAGTCTATTGGGTTCCTTCTTCTTCCCAATAGACCACGGCCCACAAGCCCGGTTAATAGTGCATCTAGTATTGACACCGGCCGTGAAAGCCTTAGAACTTTGATAAATATGAAATACTCCATAAATTTGCAGCAGAGTATTCTCTAGCATAGGACGTAGGTGTAGGGCGTGCATTAAGGTAGGAGGAAACTACTTCTAGCAATTATAACCTTCAATTTTGTCTTGTAGCTTAGCAATAAGTGCTTTTCAGATCACTTTTCATATAAACGATTTGCACCATTTTGATATTGCGAGGGGTCGGGTGGCATCCCTGATATATTTGATAACAATAATGACACCGTGGACTCTGATTTTAATTCTGAACAGACATGTGCATGCAACTCGAACGCTATACTTCGCCCTTTTATCGTACAATGAAATACGCTCGTTTAGCTCAAGTGATTCCTCACTTGAAGTCTCACTCATTCACATAAAAAAATAAAATAACCAAATAGTTCTGTAAATTTGTAAAATTAGGCCTAAATGTTTTGAGAATTAATGAGCACAGACTAGTCTGTATACTTCGCATCCTTTTGAGGAGAGAGGCAGATAGTCAGCCAGCTCAGACAGATGGTAGATCCTACTGGCGAAACACCGTTTTAGGGAGTCACACAACTTTATATAGGCTGAATTCACATGGCCAAGGCTGGAACAAAAATGACCTTTAATCCCGCCTGCAAGTATCACTGCTGAAACTCTGGGCTTGGTGGCCCAGCACAGCGTGAATATTTTCCTATGTAAGTGTACTTATTTTTGGAAATATAGTTGTACTAAAACTAGTAAAATATTACTCAAAAAGCCGTAGTTCATATATAACTAGTGCTTGGAGCGCACAATTGCCATTTTTAGCAGTGCTTAAACCACAAAAGGAAATTAATTGTGATAAAAGCGTAACTGAAAGTGAAATAAAGTTCAACTTTTAATCTATAATTTATTGAGTTATGTAAGTATCGTAATATTACACATTATTATGCATTAAATAATATTGCTTATTTATTTACATAAGTGTGTTTAAAAAACTGAATAATGTACACTTACAGTCACGATAGCCATATGACCAGAGTTTAGGTGAACAAACTAATTGTAACCCTCCGCGTTAACCTCATGTGAGCATCAGCTGTAAGGAATACGCATAAATGTTATTAAATTCATGTCTTGTGTTAATAATTTAATAGAAATGTGTTATGTTTAAATAATAGTATTGTTAAATCAATAATAATTGTAACAACAGTAATAACAACAATAATAATTACGTTATTGGAAAGCTATGTAAAATCTAGTTCGCTATCAAGTGATATTCTCTTAGTCAACAATAATTTCAATTTACTTAATTTCTCCTCACAAACCTAAATACAATTCCTAACAGTTATTTATGAAAGGGGTCACCTTTAAGAAGGCAACGCAGGGTTAGTATTGACAAAATTAACATTGGTGGTGCGTTATTGAAGAAAAACTCTTAACACATCCCTACAAATGACTTCAGCTATTGTCTTCGTTTGTTTGTAATTCTGGTTTGTCTGTTTCTTGTTTTCTTTTTCCACTTGGTCTTCGAAATGTTCTTGACGTATATGCAACGCTCCAAACGGAGAAACCGATGAAACTTGTGATTAGTTTAACACTGTTATTCGCAACTACACTTGCACTCCCCTATTTGTTGAATACATCAAGGACTTGCCGCTTTTATTACCTTAAAAATGCCTCACTTTTTCACCTTTCTTGTCGTTTACCAAACTAACAAAGCTTGTAATGCCTGTAGTTAGTTATCGTATGAATGCAGAATAGGAGTGAATGACAACAAAGAATAAAGCTGCTTTATTTCTACTATTCATATTATTTACCATTTCATATTAAAAGTACAACGTAGATTTGCGTAACATATGTACTGTATTTCTTGGGAAAAAAAAAAAAAAAAGAAAAAAAAAAAGAAAGAAAGAAAAACACACACACATAATCGTCCATACTTAAAGTACTATATGTCATTGTGTGGTTTGGTTTTCCGCTTATCACGGGATAGTTAGCGAAATCATGTGTGTTTACTTCAAACTCGTTTCTAAGAGTGGAGTGATTATACGAAACCATTTTTGAACATTCCATCGTCAATGAGGCTTTCTTTCTTTACCATCTTCAGAACAGATAAAATAATATTGCTTTAAATAATGGATTCACGCGACATTTCTATTGCATACTACATAGAGGAGCTCTCCAACATTCATCCCTTTAAGAATCAAGTCAGCACAAGATATCTCCCCAAGTATGCATAGGCTGGTCAACAGAAAACTAACCTACAAAAACAAAACTTTTAATATAAGTTGCAGTTTAATTTTCCTGTATTTTATAATGTACATCAGTTACACATTATTTCTCGTCAGTTAGACCTTTAACTGTTTTGTAGTATTATTCCTTGGGATTTTATATTATGAAACATAATTTTGTGCTTGTTACGTGTAAGAGTTCATCAGTTAAATGTAGAAAAACCATTTCAGTTTTATGTATTGTTGATTAAGTTGCTGTGCATATAGCTATAAAATAATTATATTCATCAAGTAGGCAAACAGAGTGCAAGTACTGTGCTGCCTGAGAGCCGCGCTGAGGCTCTAAGCAAGCAGCGAGCCAGAGCAAGGCTCGATCGGGAAAACCCTGTCGGTGCCTGGTCTATAGCTTATCAGCTGCACATTTTGAACTTGCTTCAGGAGTTATAGATTTAAAAATCGGTGTGTACTGCCTAAAATATAATAGACCAGTTGAAACTAATTACTTCCAATAACCCAACAAAAATGAAATAATTCGATAATATTTGTAACAAATATTCGTTGTCTTAAACTAATTAACCTTACACGGCAGTATTTCATGAGTATGTGTACTAAGGTCAATTTAAAAATTTGGGAGCTATAACACGAAGCGCAAAGACCAAAGTGCAGTTGCTATTATGTAAAAGGTGATTTGTCGTGGATAAAACAATATTAGGTTAACAGGACTTGTTAAAATGCGGTGTGCGTTACGTCTTTAGTGCTCTGAGTGTATATTAAGAACGTCAAAGGAATCAGAGGAAAATTATCGACTTCAAGATTGTTACAGAGAAAAGTGCCTTAAAGAGATGTCTTTGACTTTTTCAACTTAAGCTCGTAAACACACACTTTTCCATTGGAATTAGGTACACTCTACAACCACGGTACTGGGGGACTGCCGTGTGTTTGAGACTGAAGAATTATACTGTTTTTGAAAATTATCTTTCGAAATTCTAACCACTGAGTTGTATCTGCTAACTTCTGATACATCCGGATTCAACGGTTTAAAAAATAACTATTTCCATAATAATGATGCAAAGCGTACATTGCCTTGAGTTACAAAATTGCTGCACGTAAGGTTTGCTGGACGTGGCCGCTAAATCTACATTAACTCGAGCGCGGTCTTTAAGCGTTGCTTCTGCCGATAATCGATCACAGTAGACACTTGTTTGACTGTAAATACGAAGAGAAAAAGACGTAACTTTTCGAAATATATGTTCTTTTACTAAATTAAGTCCCGCCTACTAAACATTGTTCCCCAGCAACATTTCCATACATGATCTAATCTCAAAATTCGCCCCATTCGCCTCTCAAACGCTGCTGTTCCTCTGCGACGTGCTAAATCCCCTTCTTACAAACACAGGATGGACGGCTACGCTCGTGTAACTATTTTACAGCATCCCTTTCTGTGGTATCCACTTTTGGTGTGACCTATCTCGCCTCACTCATTGCAATTTTTTGCACGTTTTATTCTGATATTTGCGTCTGGTCGAGAGCTATTTTATGTAGATGGTCTCTCTTACGCCGTTTTAAATAATTTTCTCAGGGTCATAACAGACAATATGCATTAACATTTCTATAGGACTTTAAATCTTTGATGATTTCATACGCAGTGGAAATACAAGTACATAGAAGTGCACTTTGTCACACAGGTTGTGACTTCTGAGCCAGCGGGAAGCAATATTAACACACAAAGTCCTTAACTGATATTAAGCAGAACAATACCACGCCCTTCTTTGTGATGATTCTCCGATACCATGAAATGAACCTGGGTTCGAGCTCATTCATTGTCCAAGGGAGAGGATATTCCGGGCTATGTATAAGATCCGTGCCCATTTAGCATCGTGAGGAATACAAATCGCGATCTGTGGATCAGTAGAACCGTCATTTCGAATGGTTGACCTAGTCATTGATTGCATCAGCACCCCAAAATGGTTGGATGATCGGCTACATCGTTACAGAGCTCCCGCTCACGAGCCCAAGTTTTAAAGACCTCGTCGAACCATGTCCCTCTCAGCTTCTGCAGTCTACATACGATGATGTTCAATGGATATCACGATCAATAGAATCCACACAATTATATCCTGGTTAAACCCAAATACTTCTTTTCTATTGTAACTTAGTTAAGGTAACCATTTGGGTGCAACAGACTTAATAGATGTTAATTTTTGAAAACCTTCCAGCGCTGTTTCTTTTAGCTCTTCTTCCAAGGAATTAGGGTAGCCATGTTTAGGTTAACTTACGAGTATCATGTGTACACAAGATCAATTTGGATAACTCGGGCAGTAGCATCCAAGACTCAAAATAAGAAATGACCAGTTACCCTGAGGAATGCTTTTCCCTGTAGGTTGTACTCATCGCTAGGCGAAAGCGAGAACAAATTTTCCTGTTTCTCATTCCCCTCATTTCGCTATTCCTCTTTCAGAATTGCAAGAAGAGACGCTAAGGACGATATTGTGTGGCATATACGAAAACTGTGTATCCCGACATCGAAACATATGATTTTATGTTCCTGTAGATAAAAGTGATACGCGGGGGAACGGTTTCCTGGGGTGTGTAATTGGAAACATTAGGGACCCCGCTGCGGCTTTCCTGCCACCGTCAGATCAGGTCGTCCTACCTACTCCCTCGCTTCTGACATGTGTATTGAGTAGTCATAATGATGATACCTGAAGACACACACGTGTTTAAATTAGACTAAATCGGTTAATTGAATACTGGCCTGGTATCATTAAACAGAAACTGAACTTAATGAACTTACCTGCTTAGGGTTTTTGGGTACTAGGAGGGATATGGAAGTGTTAAAAGTAATTTTATAAATTATTACAACTGCAAATTTAACTTTTTATACACACATGAATAGCAGTTAAAGAAGCGCTTGTCAGACCTTTATCTATACTTTAGTACGAGGTGGGGGTGGGATCACATCACGTACCAGAACACAGCAATTTAAACGATATATGTTACATCATCCTTAGAGAATTAAAACTCCACACATACAGGCTGTTAGGGGCATATAAGTGAGGACATTGTAATGACTAATCAACAATATCACATCTGTATTTGCTTCATTTGCGGACTTGTAATTTTATTTTTAAGGTTAGTATGTTTTCAGGTTGGTTAGTACTTCCAAGGAGGCGTGGTCCACACAAGCCATACGCGTTTATTTTCCCTGAGAGGATGTAGCAAAAGGCGTAGCGCAGAGTGGGCAGGCCTCACGGTAGCAAATGCATTGGAATTAGTTTTAATGTTTTCTGAAAGGCCAATAACCCCACACCACCTAGGCTATTAGGTCATGCATTGATGTGTCAGAACGTGGAAGCATACCAGGGGTGTTCAACAACGGAGCACATGCTCACTTCCCCTACACATGTTATTTCCCTCCTCCACTGTCCAAGGTAAGCAGAACCAGAGCTGTTAAAATCAGAGGTGGATGACGGAGTATATGTAGTATGTATAGTAGTGTATATATGGTACTTGTATATATAGTAGTGCACACAATTCAATGGGAGAACGAGTACTATTGTTTTCGAGATGAAGACGATAAAGTTAAGTGCTTGATTCATAAGACTGGTAGTTGCTGATTTATACTCTTGGCCTCGCTTACGTTCCGTGTTCACGATAAATGTTATTTTCCTGGAAAAATACAGCAAACTTTTGAAGCAGCTGAACGGCACATTCTCTTCACAATTTTAAGGACTAAAAACTTTGAAACCAAAGTCCAATTATTTTGCACTTTTGAAGTTTCCATGCAGTGAGGCTTCACACGAGCTACAAAATATGAAACTACTTTCCTTGCAGAATTCCATGAAATGTTCTGAGAAAGAAGGTTAGGGATTATTTAGGTGCCCTGCTACGAGTATCCGAGATTACGTTTGTTTACCTCTTGTTTAATGACATCTTTGGCTCCACTTTTATCTGCCAACAATCATTTTCAAAAATGAACTAGATTAAAAGTGAGTATCGCAGCGAAACAAATGAAAATCACCTTGCTTATCTTTTAAGACTGTGCACTTCATCTTTTGCACCAAATATTAAAGATCTTCTGAAACCTAAATCGTGCCAAAAAGTATCCTCGGAAACATCGTGGGTTAATCAGGAGTGGGTGCGCTTTTGATTTCGTGTACGTAAGAATGTGCCACCATTGGAATTCATTAACCACGGATAAATGCGTCATTCTTGTCTCAGCGGGTGGTAGGAGGTGATTTCAACCTACTCTAACTTGCCTGCGGTTGAGCACCCCTGGCATATACTGACAAGTGTTTATTTTTCGGTGCAGTTAAGACCAGGCACTAAACATCAGGTAGTAAACTATGTAGTTGGCTTGTGGCAAAACTGGTACCTCAATATGTGTCCAGTTCGGTGTATTAGTTATTCTTTCTGTTCGTCCAACACTTATCAAGATATCTGTATTTACATCCTGTATGTAGCTTGAAGTATGTTTTTTTTTTTTTTTTTTTTTTTCAACGAAAATACAAAAATAGATTTATTTTACCAAAATCGCTAAAACAGCATTTCTGTTCTCACTTAATTGCATCAAAGGGCAAGTAAACACCACGTGCTAAATCTCTTTTTCTGACTCTTCCCGACATCCAGTTCAAAAGTGAATGTCCCCAGTAAGGCATAATGGAGCGTTTTCCTTAGACTAACAAAACTTGCTTCCGCAACTAATTATCTTGAGAATTAAAGAAATTAATAAATTACAAGTGCTAACAAACGAGGAGCTCGTGGGATGTCTATTTATTTACGCTGTGTGGAAAGTTTCTTGCAGTTGTAACCATGCAGCTAGCTATAAATTTCATTTCTATAAAGTTCTTCCCACTCCTTTCCCCTTTCCGTATTTAATTTAAAAGCAAGACCTTCCGTGCCGGTACAGGTTGGGCCAGATATCCAAGTTATTTTACAGCGTAAATTTTAAACATATAAACCAGGTATAAAAGTGTTTCCTCCGCTTGTCTTCTTATGAAAACTTAAATATTTTAAAATCTCAGCACTTCAGAGAGGTGAAAAACTAGATTTTTCTTAAACGAAGTTATAGAGGAAAGTGGTGAAATAAGTTTTCTAAACAGAAGCGAGTGTAAATAACAAAATTCTCCATTTTCAAGGAACTTTACAACATTTATGAAACCTTTACGGCTGTGGTTAGTTTTGTTAACACATTTTTACTCTTGGTCCCTTTTTACCTTTTAATCGCACACTGAAAGTACGAAAATATTGTATTCCACTCAAAACTCAATGTCAAGAATTCATCACAAGTAGACGTTTTGGGGCCCCTAAGCCACCAAAAGTATTTTTTCAGAGAGAGAGAGAGAGAGAGAGAGAGAGAGAGAGAGAGAGAGAGAGAGAGAGAGAGAGAGAGAGAGAGTGCGTGCATATGTGTGTGTGTGTCAGCATAATCTGTGAAGCCTTTCTTAATCAGAATGATTTTTGTATGATTAATAAACCGTTAAAGGTATGTAAAGTCACACTATACAAGAAGTGTAGATCTCGTTAAGCTCACAATGTTTAAAATGAAGTTGTTGGTGACAACCACTTCGGAGATAATTCCATGCTTTTGGCTTGAATTTTCAGTCACTGTAAGCCTATCCCAACTGCAAATCGCTGTTTTATGCACACATTATACATACATACATATATATAATTAATAAATTGTAATATAATAATAGTAATAATAATAGTAATAGTGATAATAGTAATAATAATTTATTGCGTTCATAAGGGGAACATAAATTCAAAATCATCACATAGCGACCGACTTCGGAAAGATCTGGCCATCTTTTTAACTTACCGTGTTATACCTATAACGATAATTTAAATGAGTTTTAAATGAGCAATGAGGGTTTATGAACGCTTCTGTAGCGTAGTGGTAGCGCACCCGACTTGCGCGGAGGATCCGGGTTCGATCCCTGGTACTGGTGTGAGGATTCCCCACCCGGGAGGTCTACACGGGGTGCTCTGAGTCTCGTTAGGTCCCGGAGGACCTAGTGGAGGAGCTACTTGATAAAGAAGTAGCGTCCCCAGGTCGCGAAGACCGGGAGAGCTCGGGGGCTATGCCCATGTCCCACCCTCCCGCACTGCGCCCCACTAATCACACCTGTAGTGGGCAGAGGTGGGAGACGCAGCGGCCGGGCCGTAAGCCTTGGCCCATAAGAGCTGTTGCGCTAGAGTTATTATAATGAGGGTTTACCGTATTAACAGAAAGCGGAAAGATGAATATGTTGTAAACATACTTCGGCGAAGAGTAAATAGAGAAAGCCATTTGAATTGAGCACATCTGATATTTTTAGAGTTGCGTTATTAAAAATCTCATAAAATGCATTTTGTAACATCAACTCATGTTTCACAGCTTAAATTAAATGAAGGTTTTCTGCTGTCTATTGTATTTAATTTAGAAAATATACTCTGGTTTGTTTCTGTGGCTCTGAAGATGATTATCTATAGTGCATTATTGCTTTAAAATGTATGAGGATACAAAGTAAATGCAGTGGATAAGGGGCTTTTCCCGAATCGTTGTTCTTGAACTTTTCAGTTTTGAAAAAGCTAATTTTAGATTAGTTAGAATAAGATCTAATGTAGGCTGTTCCAACGTAGGTAAGTTGCCGAGAACAGCAGAGTACTTAAGACTCGCATGAACTTGCCTGCAGCATGCAATACAGCTCGGTATTGGGGTAAGCTCTCACGGCTGATGGAAGTGTTGGAGTGAGGTAGTAGGAAACGCAATATCTTTTGCAATGATCTTTGCGCAGGAACGAATTGGCTGTCACGCTCTCCCTCCAGCCGGACTGCAAGCACTGTAGCTGCGTACGCGCTCTTTGACTCAGCCGAGCAGAGTAAAACAGCTTGGTTTAAGTGCCACATTTAAACTAACGCAGTATTGGCAGAGCTTGCTAACTACTGAATTCTCTAAGGATGGGCATAGTGCTGTATACAGTCTATATTACTGAATGTGTAAATACAGAGTTTGGCACATTTTATGTTCATGTACTGCAAATTGTACTTTTGGCATTCTAAATTGGTCCATTAACACAAAAAAGGATACCAACACCTGGTATTCTTTGACTAAACATTTTTAAGGCAGTTTAATAACTATTACTAACAAACTTGAATACCGTTAACACTGCTGGATAATAGACAATCTAGTTAATAAAACTGGCTATCTGATACAACGCTTCGAAAAAATAAACCTTCATATTTCATATTAAAGCTATTGTTTATTACTAAATGCTGCTACAGTGCGTTTTGGTTTACGATTTTTAAGCTGACTTTTTTCACTGCTATCTTCATGACTTTTAATCAATTGGTTATAATTTTTGTTGCTGTCTCTCAACCCATAGCATTGGAAGTATTTATTTTACAAATTAGAAGGTTTCTTATCAGTGAATATGTGTAACTTTGTTGGATTTGAGTTAATCAAAATCGTGTTGCAACATATTCTAAAATTGTTCACTGATGTACAGATTAATTATTTCCCCTGTTATATTTCTGAATAATTAATTTATAATATGCTAGCATATAAATTTAGCATTAAATATTTCTATTCTATGCATAAAATTATTTAGAACTTACAGCTGTAATGAAGCCATTGATCTCAATTTTACCACGTCAGAATGGCGAAGACGCCTTAGGGGTACGTAAAATTTAACTTAATTTAATCCTTTTTGATGTAGTATTGAATAAGTTGTAGCTATAATAATCTATTATATATATATGGTTATGTATAATTTGAATCAAGGATAACTCTACGGCTAGGCCTAGGGGTAAAGGCTGAAATGGAAAATTATCTCTGGGGGTACGTGGAGAAAGAAGGTTGAATGCCACGGGATTAAACAGTCATTAGCTTTAGGAGGCGGTGCATTATAAAAGGACATAAAAGAACGACAGACTAGCGCAATTATAATGCAGTGTGCAAATAATTAAACTGGTGTGTATTATTAGAATATTTATAATAGTAAACAGCATTAGGCATAGGTCTGAAAAACAAGCAAAATTCGATTTATCCAAACTATGTCTCAATAAGTAACACTTAGGTTACAAAATACTGTGGCCCAACACTCGTGATACAGTGGGCCAACCCATCGACGAGGGCTTTGAATGCGGAAGTTTCAAGAAAGCACCCCCGTATAACACGGTCGGCAATGCACTGCAAGCAGCTTTGACTGCATCTGCGTTTTGTTAAATTCTAGAACATTGCATTAATGTGTCCCCCAGGACCATAAATATATGTCACAAACTAAATGATAGCTACGAACTACTTACGAGTGATTTGTAAGTCAGAACCACAAATCGAGGCTTGTAACGTATTTCGTTTAAAGGTAAATTTTATTACGAGTTAAGCACATTTTTATTTTTCCCAGTACTTGAGATATTCTTGTCAAGGGCACAAGTTAATTCTCCGTTATTGTTCACATGTAATCACGCTATCTTAAGCTAAACTTGGATAGTTAATCAATAATATATTTCTTAAGCGCTAATGCCAAAACGAACGGAAATTAGGTTCCGCTGCAACTGGACTTAGGCAGTGCCGTTGGAGCTTCCACCCTTACCCCCACCACCCGTACAGTCTGCGCGCTTATACATTGCACCTTGTCCTGCTGTCTTCAAGTGCCGATTCCGTGTCGCTTTCTCTGCCCACAGTAACAGGTACGTGTTTATATGCAGAAATACAATATGCCTAAATACGCATAGAGAAAATACAGGAACATATTTATGCATTCGATTCACAGTATTTTACTATTAATGGTGATATAGTAGAATGCAAACTCCAAACTCTGTCATTCAGAAATAGGAGGGAGCAAAGGCTTTAACAATGTACAACATAGTCGTAGAAAATGACATTGCCAACAGGTTTGGTTCAAGTGAACCGGAGGAAATTGTGCCCTCTACTTCATATGCAAACACACAATCTGTCCTCTTTGCAGATTTATGCCACATGAAGATGCGGGCTAATATCCCATTTAAAAAGTCAGTACAATCATGTTTTAAAAGTTTCTTGAAAAAATACACAAAAGAACCATACCAGCAACAGTACGCAAGGGGTACTTAAAAGCTGCATATGTAAGAGGTTCTGGGAATGATGATCCACTTTTCTTTCGATGTAAAACGTAATTTTCCACGATATTAGGAATGTCTTGCAGCAAATCGTAAGGGTCTCGCCATTAGTAAGTTCAAGATGTGCATGGTGATTCACTCCAATAGTTGCATGCCAGGAGTAACTAACAATAAAAATGTACATCTTGTGGAATATTGTATCACTAAAGATAAGAGCTATAATGTTGGAAACGCACAGCATGCATATTGAAATGTATAAATGCATTGCATATTAAAACGGTAATTGTATTCATATTGTACAAACATTGCTCTCTAAATATAGAAAAAAATACAATATGTATTGCATACAGTAGGTCCGTGTGGTATGTATTGCTTGTTCCGTATATATTGCATACGGTAATAGGAAATGTGTAAACATAGGCAGTATATGCTCTACAGTCGATAGCATTTTCATGCTGTACTTGTTTCTTCACCCGACTGTATACTTGTAGTGGTCACGTGATCGCGCCCCCTTCCATCTCTATGACTCACAGCCACGACTGTTTACATTTTGTGCGACGGATGTAATGCTTTGTGTGTAGGCAATCTGAATTAAACTGCTTGCAAAATACGCAGCCTATTAATCACAAACTGCACTTCCTCAGTTGTAATAGAATCCAAAAGGGATGAAAACATAGTAAACGTTTCTTCTAACATGCTTTAGACGTTTGGTTGTGAGATATTAAAGGCATCACCGATGTTATCTCTCCTCTGCGTTGTGATGTATAGTTCCTGCAAGTCCTTGCTGTATCCTACCTGACTAACGCTGCTATTTCTAGGGCGTAGTTATTAGAGACAACAAATAATGATCGATTGAAAAGCTCCCATGTATGTTTATTTACATTTCATTAATATAACGTGATGGATTTGGGGTCTCTGGCCCATTTCTGACTAAGTTCCTTTCCCATACGATTACTCAATTTAATCAAACCCTACGCTGCTTTTACTTTTAACACCATTTCCTTATTTATGCTTCCATAAATTGACACTAATATTTCCGCCAGGATCCGTAACAGTAATTTCTATTGGCCTATGCATCTAGTGTCCAATGAAAACAGTATTATTCACTTGCATATCTGGAAAAAACTCTACGGCAGTGATGTCAAAACTTGTCTCTTTGGAGACGCTTACGTCATTAGCTGTCATTCCCCACCTCCTCTTTCAGTCGGAGGGTGCATCACGCCTGTGGCGTTTAGAATCACAAGCAGTCAGTACACAGTGACGGACACAAACAGGCGATTCCACATACTTCTTTTTTCTTTTGAGTGAATTATTTCCGATATATTATTAATTATTTGTTTGAATTTGCCAGTACTTATACTGTTCGCAAATAGGACTGTGTTATTCGTTCTTTTATCTCTTGGCTTTGCAAAGAGAACGGGATTTCAGAGGCACCTCAAAGCAACTAGCTCTAAAAACATTTGACTATTACATAAAGCTTGCTGTATTCCAATATTCCCCTTGCACCTACAAGAAAAGTAGCAGTGAGGTAGCTTCTGAAAATACTTATGTCGATTAAAATACAGTAGATACACAAATAAGAGTTTGAAAGAATAATTTGTATAATTTCTCCAAATTGAACTGTATTGGAAGTCCGTATCACAATATGTTACGCTATGATCATTGGTGTGTAATATAAGGCTATGTACTTCAACCTTGTCGTGAAATATTGATGGACATCTTAAACGTAAGCAGTACCAAAGAAATCCTAATGAACAGATGTTTATCGCACAAGATTTGAAAGTACTTTCGCAAGTCAAACGCAAGTTGCATGTAACCAACCCGCCACTGGAACACAATGCACGGCTGGGTGTTAAAGAGTGGCAAAGTCCGTATATAGTGGAAGGAGATAAATCCAAACTCCACTCTTTCGCAAACGATGGAAATCGCTGCTTTACGGTCACTGCCTCTTTCTCGCCTTCTTTATCACTGTTTCTTTGCTTAAGTATGTCATCTAAATTTACTTAATTTCATTCCTTCTCTTTCGTCTGGCTCGGCCGTTAACGAGCGCATGTCTGACTATCCTTTACCTACATTCAAGGTGTTTTCCCCTTTTACTTTAGACAAGCCATAACATTATAGATACTAATTTCTTATTCTTATATCCTAATATTACTATTTGCTATATCTTATGCAACATAATATTAATATTATTTATCTATTATGCTTCCTCCTGCCTTTAGTTACCAACTTCTTTATCTGGTATTTACGTTATCTACTTATCAAATATTTAATCTGAGCGTATGTGCCTGATAGATGGCGAGGATATTGAGGACTACATTCGGCCTCGTGAGGTCCTTTATGATAAACTGAACAGCTACTTGATGGAAAAGCTGTGGTATTGGTCTCCAAAACTGCGCCAGAGTGACCACATTCCCCCCACTACTGTACCCAACCCATAAAATCTTCTAGAGCGACGTGGTGTGAAAATTGACCCGCTAGGACTATCGCACTACGAGCTTTATTTTTTGACGCTACCTTACCATAGAAACATAGACTGGCAAACAGACTTTGAATATTGATTATAATTAGTTAATTAAATTACAATTAATTAAAATACTTTTAACGTACGTAGTTACTTCATGCTGATAACTAGATGGCGGAAGAGAGTGCGATAACCCACAGGTTCAGTGCACAGGAGTTCCACTGTTGCTACTCGCGCATGTACACAACTGCAGGTGTCTGCTGATGCGCGTGTATATATGACGGCTGCGCGGTATCGGTTATTCATTCACTCTGCTTGTCCAACTAATCTGAATAGTATGTGATCGCACGTGGTTTTGGACTCTGACAACACTAATAAGAATGGCTTTTAAGCAAATTGAATATATAATAAGGGAAATAATGAGTTACCATGTTGTAAAAACAGTAATCTATAATTATTCGCTGGAATGTAATTGAAGCTTTGTCCTAATACGTCGACACTCCCGGACTTAAATATTCGTTTAATTTCTAACCCTTTCATGAAATTTTTCTAAGCGACGTCTTCTTACGGCACATATCTATAGTACGTGTTCTCAGAAATGGCACAATAACAATTTAGCTAAAGCTTTAAAAATATAATTTATATTTAAACATAAGGGAAGGGCACGCCTTACTTGGAAGGATGGTATTGATAAAGCCATGAGGAAAAGAGGATTGGAAGAGAGACAGTGGAATGATAGGAAACACTGGAGAACTTGTGAAGGTCTGCAAGGCAACCACTGAAAAGTGGAAAGCCCTTCAAAAATATTTAAACACTTTAAACTCAATTTTATTTCGCTCACAAGATCATACAATTGGTAAAATAACCTTAGCGAATAAAATATGCAAGTAAAGACTTACGTATTCATCACCTTTGACGCCATCGCCAATCTCATTCTCCTAAGGGTCTACTGACGGCTGTGCCAGTGGCGAGCTACAAAATACTTTTATTAGGGTATGTCTGGATGGGAAGAAAATGATTAACACCAGTTAACTTGGTGGACAACTTTAATGGAAGCAAATGATAGGCAGTTAGAATCGAGTTGTCGACTGTTTGAGATTGAAGAATCGAACTGTCTCTGAATCGTATCACTCTAAAGTGTTAACTATTAAATTATATCTGATAATATAACTAGGAGTTATTTCCGGGCTGTTATGTCGTGGTCTGCTGTAGTTTAAGTACCCATACGTTTCGTCCACAGCTGCGGCGGACATCTTCAGTGGCGCGGTCGTAGTCTTCTCGGGGAAGTTAACATAGCGTCTGAGGTGTAGATCGTCTGAGCTGCTGTATTCGTCCCTGGAGTGGCCTCCGCTGATTGGCCCGGATGGCGGACAACAGGAAGGAAGGGGTGGGCTTCACCCAAGGTGTTGTTTCCTCCTGATTGGTTTACTTGAATTTCTCCTGTTTTGTGCCGTTTCTTGCCTTCAATAACAGGATACCTGTTGCTGTTAAGTTTCAGAGCTGCTTCTGTCTTATTGAAATTGTGGTGATGTTTATATATTTCAATAGCTTCACGTTATAGCCGGGCATGGTAGCGTATTGTGGATAATAGAATGCTGGTGTCTTGGAACTTATGTGTTCGCCCTCCACTTCAATGGCGTGTTGGTCAACTGCGGACTTATCCGTTTGGCCCAGACGGCAGCTTCTTTTGTGTTCGGTCAGTCTGGTGTTGATGCTACGTTGTGTAGTTCCGATGTAAACCTAGCAGCAGGAACAGGGAATGCGGTATACACCGGCTGATGACAAGGGCTCCCGAGTATCTTTAGCTGAGGGTAGTAGATTGTTGATGTTTTGTGGACTCCCCTTCCCCTCGAGCTTTTAATATCCCATGGGGGCCCAGAAACCAGTGGCTCGCTTTCCATTCCGGAGGACGAGATTTCCAGATAGTATTTGTTCCCCCTGCCGTGCTGCTGCCGCGACGCTCCCAATGCTTCCAACCCAGAAAGGAACCTAAGGGGATGAAGGGTGAAATGAAATGATTTATGCAACGAAATGGAGGCACGGGAAATTCGGATGATAGATGTATCCCAGCATTCGCCTGGGGACCCGGGGAAACCTCCGAAAAAAGCCATGGGTCAGGAAGGTCGGCCAAGGGGATCGAACACGCGACCTCCTGAATGCGGGCTACAAACGTTATCACCTGAGCCATCCCGTTCGGTCAGAATTCCAAAGTCTTATTGCAGGTAGAACACACCTTCCTAGATATGTCTGACAATCGTAGTTCTCTTTTAAGAATAGATTGTGTCCATGGAAAGTGTTTGTAACAGCCCGGATATGGCTTTATTAATATAGAAGGCTGTTTAAGGGGTGGAATCAGGACTGAAAAATTTAATGCCATAGCCGGGATTTGAACCACGGATCTTCCACTTATCGCTTATATTATATATATAATGTGTGTGTTTGAAAACACCAGCAGTAAGCTTGTTGGCATAAACAATAATTACGATAGAAGGCCGTGTATAAAGGTAGCGTAAGATACAGTAAAAGGAACTTGCTGATATGGTTGTGTGAAGATCATGAAGACAAAACGTTGCAAGGCGTTGTTTGCTCTGGTGACGGATTACAAACATTAGCACGGCGGGTTGCCGAAGGAGGCGAGGAAGAGCAGCCGAGTCCATCATTGAGTGTTTCTCTTCCAAAAGTGAGCTGACTTAACTGAACATGGGGCATTCTTCACTCTCTTTAAGTCGCTTACTTCACAGCAGTGTACGGAATCCACAACAGTTTTCAAATGTGCTCACATTTGATTCGAATTCGATATCCAGAATTCTTTGTGATGTTCGTAAGGGAGTAATTCAATTTTTGGCGATCATTGCTACTGAAACAAGGATAGATTCACGTTTCTCTGTAACTGTAAGGTATTTTAACTATTATAAGCTTATGACATTGGTATTTAACTGAACAGCTATTAAACAGAAAAGGGGAAACTCTTTTCTGCAAGAAGCATATTACAAGATAAAGAGCCTATGTAATTTGAATTGAAGTTTGTTCATAAAAATATGACCTGAAATTAAGAACATTTTTGATATTCTGACAAGTCCGTGGCAGTGCTTAAGTGCATAAATAACAGAAAAAGGTAATTCTGTCTATTAAAGATGCTAATTTGTTATGATTAACTGATAACTTAGCAATGGTTTGTTTTATATACTAACAAAGGCTTGTTGTCACATTTATGTTGCAGAAAATGTGATTCTTCTTTTGGTGAAAATAGATTTGAAATAAAACTACCCCTGGCTGGGCTTTCTCCCAAGCATAAGTGCGACAAAAAGTATTTAAAAATTAGAATGACTGATTAGTAATATATTATTTCTTGTATTTAGCGATATTCAAAAAGCATGAAACGAACTTACAAAAATATGCAGCACTCTTACCCTCTCTTTTCAACCACCACAGAGGAAAACGTCAAGCCAACTGCTGGTGATTTTCTCTTCGCTACATGCTATCTTGGATCTAAGTTATCTTTAGTACGGTTTTGTGCGAAGACACTGCAACCTTGGTTCGGGAAAATTTCATTATCCCATCCCAAGCAGCTGATCGTTGAGCCTAAGTGAGTCGTTACAAGTTAAAACAAGCCGAGCCAGGGGTATTTTTGTCTTCGATGTATTTTCACTGTAAAACTCCCTAGCTCAATCTGCGATTAGCAGTAGGCCCTTGTGAATGTTCATTTCACAATGTCCGCAACGATGTAATCGTTTTGCGTCAATATCCTGAAGTGAGGTTGGGTCTATGACAAAGGTCACAAAACGTTACAAATTCATGACGCAATTCAGATACTACCCGCCACGCACGCACAAAGTGGAGGCAGGGGTGGGCGTAGTAAACGAGACCGTAGCGGCGTGTGATTGTCTCTACCTTACACATACTGCTTAATAATATGCATTACAAAGAGATAAAAGATTTAGACTTTCTAAAGGTATTACATTTTATCTATATTGCTTTATTTTTTCTTTTTTTCACTTTTTCACCAAGACATAATGACTACTCTCCAAGTTTTGGGGTTGACTCATAAGTAGCTAGAGATAATTGTGCATGAAGACTGGCATCAGTTAGGCGTGTTTTTCTCGGCCTTAATGTGTTTAATTTAAAGACAAACTGTTCACAACTGGACGTAGAGGCGAACATAGCTCCGGTTCTGGCAGCAAATGGTAGGAGACGCGTATATTTAGAAGACTCAATATGTTTGAATGCCTCTAGAGTAACACATTTCTTAAGCTTACTTTTTAGGGAAGTGTCGTTTTGGAGATCAACCACCATAAATCGTAACTCTAGTCTTCCGTTCACAATGGATGTATCAAAGTGATTTACAAGATGAGAGAAATAATTTTTCATGTTTGCAAAATCAGAACACTGTCTCTAAATTCTGAAAGTAACAGTTCCAGGATATTGCAATATTTATGCATTCGAGGATCAGGAACGTTTGAGAGTGACTTCAGACAAAGAAAATGTTGAAATTCAGGTTTTAGTTGCACATTCCGAACGTTTATCATGGAGAATGATAATGATAATGATCGGCACTTCAGCTTGTTAAATATTCAAATACATATGTTATGAAAGACAAATCGCTAACTTAGTATTCGTCCTCCTCTAACTCTCGAATTTGTTCTCCCTGAAACAGCACACATATATTGCATTAGGTAACTTGAGTTACAGCGACCATAGCGAAATACAAAATTCCTAATAGTTTATTTTACTCCTCCTACTCCTGCCCCTACTCACAATGATGACGATGACGACGATGATAATGATAAAAAATGATGACGATAACGATGATGCCAATAATAATGAAAATGGCGAAGATGATGGTGACGAAGATGAAAATAAAATATGTTCTCCAGTTGTTCGTTCCCTAAGGGTTATACGATTCAAAAGGTATTAGTGTATAGAAGGATCCTTGTTTACTGTACGAATGTTATTACTAATTGAGCCTTGTTGTTTATATCTGTTGTCTCATTCAGTTCTATATAGTTGTTTACAATCTTATTAACTTTGTTTTGAGTATGGATTTCGATTACCTCTGCAATTTTTAGCACTCGTCCTGACGGTGTTACGAGAGAAACGTGAGTGTTGCAAAAAATCTGCTTATTCAGTACATACTATTTAGTAACTTCACATAGACAAAATTTTATAAACTCTCCTTCCCTAAAAGGTTTCACTAACTTTCTCATTTCTCAAGTTATATGATAGCTTGCAAGCAGTTGCATTTGAATCAAAGTCGGAGTTTGAGTATTATGTCTGCCGTAGTTGCTAGTGTGTGCTTAGTTTAAGTAAGTAAATCTATTGCCTGTTCCTTCCCTACAAAAACAAACAAAACTGCCATAATAATCGACTCCGTGAATTTATATACAACTATTGTTATATAGAAAGTCAAGTTATTACCAATAACTCACATTTGATTAGGAAGTCCATAATATCTCGCATTATGCCACAATATAAACTACTTTAATTGATATAACCAGTCAGTATTAAACTTAGATGATATTGTAGCATGATCTTTGTGACATTTTATATAATGGCGTTGCATATTACTACAGTTGACACTCATTAATACTTTCGAGCACAATAAACATTTCACATTCCCGTTGTGACTGCTGAAAAAATATTTCTTCTCCCATTCCGTCCTACATGAACGTTTCCGTGGTTTTGAAAACATTTGTGTGGTGGAACACGCACTATTCAGATGACAGCTGAACCACCACCACCACCACTGACATCGCTGCCTAAACTGGGGGAAGGAGTTGAGCGAAGAGAGGGATGTTGTGCCCTGGAAGTTGCATCACAGACCAGGCGCTGTCTCATGAGACCAAAGTTTGCTATGCCTAGTCTATGGGGAAACGATTTAGCGTAGGTAACGTGTGGTGAGAAATTGCCCAGCAAGCACGGCGTTCAATCCAAAGACTACCAACACGGTAAAGACGTTAATCATAAAGCGTAGACAAAATAACGTGCCTCATATTAGTCCTTTTTAATAACCCTACCAACTCGCTAAACTAAACCCCCTGTGCAACAGCCCATGAAGGGCCAAGGCTTGCCACGCAACTGCTGCGTCCCCCACCTCTGCTCCCTACAGGCGGAGTGGGGTGCAGTACTACCAACTCACTGCAAATGGACAATGCTTTTGTTTACGCTCTCGGAAGAGAGCCGACACACTCGTTAACAAGTTCGTGTTAGCAATAAATATTAGCAAAATTGTGATATGCTCTATTAAGAGCGACAGTACTTTGATACACAGTATATGGTGTATATTCGGTATAAACATTTTCCTTTACTTGAAGCTTAGGGTGAATCTTTTATTATGAAAATAAGCGTATTTAAATTACAGTCCAAATCTGGTGGAATTCCTATATTAGTGGATATCTCTATGAAATTACTCGACTGTAGCCATCATTATTAGAGTTAATGCTGTCACACAGTCGGTGTGGGCGCGGTGTTCTGTTGCCCAGAGGAGGAATCTGACCGAGTTCGAGCCCTCTTAGGGGTATGCGAATATTTCTGTTCATATCTAAAATAATTCCCTGCTTCACATAGTTACAAATTTGAAAAACAAAAATATGCTTTGTAGCCAACCGTGGGTCACGAATACCAGCGATCCGCCTAGGGGATGCGTGGGCTGTCAGCCTGCCTTTACCGGTGTGATAGTCGTCGTGTGCATGTGAATGTGAGGTCAGCAGTTGTGTAGGCTGGTAATCTCATGGGTAATCGTGCCACCATTATTATTATTGTAACACCACGATGAAATCCAAACCAGTCAAATGCCTTTCTTTTTCCTCCCTTTATTTGTCTTCTAAACTTTTGCACTAAAACACCGTGCTCTTCTGCTGACGTAAACGCAGTCTACAGTCTTTCTGATATCACAACTTACAGCTTTAGCCTTGACTCAGTCCTTTCGTTGTCTTTCTTCGCGTTCTCTGTCTCTCGTACAGAAACTCCGACGATACAATCACTCGACGCTCGTCAAAACCTCTTCACTTCGACTCGAGGTATCTTTCACGACAGTAACACACACACACACACACACACACACACACACACACACACACACACACGCGCGCGCACAGCTGTCTCGCACTCAGTGATACACTGACGGGCTCATGTCTTTAACACTTTCCGTTGCTGCTTCCTCACCTACTTATATAGTGAGGATGACGTAACATGGACCATTCTCGACTTCCAAAACACCCCGGCCGCCAGCAAATTTTGCGAAATATATTTTTATGCCTATTTCAGGCTGACTTCGTATACTTTTGAAATAGAGATGCCTTTATAAGGCACTTCCAGAATGCTATAGTAACAACCTGAATAAACTAAGAGGTGATTCTAAAACAACTGTATATAAATGCTATGCCTAAGATTACCAGAAAGAAACTGAGTGACTAACATAGGCAAGTAAATTACTCCACTTTAGAGAAATCTAAGCATTGTGAAAACCAAAGTAATGAATGATAATGCCTCAAGGAGAAGTTTTTGTTGTTTATTGATAGATCTGACACATATCTAGATACAATCATAATTACATTCAGTTGTCTCGCCTAATACTTTTTAATATAATTACTAGCAAATAGGCATCTCTTAATCCTGAATCTTTCGAATGTCAAACTTGTGAGTTGCTGTTTAAACTATAGTTCCCAGAAAGCTTCAACTCTGTGGTTATCTCGCTTGTGGGACCACTGCATGCTTAACCACATACTTATAGTGTATCTATATACACAGGATGGAAGGTACCGCCACGGTCATACGTTATCCAGGAACTCTGGATAACATGTGTAACAAATATGTCCAATACAATTGTCAATAAAGAACCTTTCGCCGAAAAAAGATAACTTTTTGTCAAATATTTGGACCCATTTTACTTCTGGATAAATTGATATAAATGGTTTATTATTTCACAAAGTGTCGCGCATACATTGTCGTGTTGTAATGCATTTCTACCTTAATTCGAATGATATAGTCACAATTTTATGCTAAAACGTCCTGCAAAATTTGGCTTCTAAGAGAGATTTGGCAACGTCACGTTAACATTAAATTGTAACTAAATTCATACGAATTTAAATTAAGACAGCACAGCATTGTTAACTAAATATTTTTGTGACAGTTAGTGGAATAAGCCATTTATATCCATACATCAAGAAGCTAGAGGGTTTAAGGTATTCCAAATATTTGGCACAAATTATTATTATTTTTTTTTCGGAGAAACGGTGCTTCATTGACAATAGTTTTATTAGACATATTTGTTACTGTCATGGTGCAGAATCTCTGGCTAATGTATGATCGAAGCAGTACCTTCCACCCGGTATATTCCCTTCATACTTCTGTATCCATTTTTGTTTAACACTTTATATTTTCTTAGACATTCTTGTCTGATCTTAGTTTCAGCATTCTTTCTCTATTATACCTATTGTTAAATTCGTTCTTTATGATGCTTTTATTACATATAATTTGCTTAAACTCAATGAAACTACCATTTTTGTGCAACAATATATTGATAAAATAACTTCGATAAAATAAAATGGTATCAGGTAAAGCTTGTTGAAGGAGATTATATCGGAGGGTTCGGTATGGTAATGTACACGCAATTTTGTATGATCGAAACATTGTAAAAATGTTCTGTTAGAAATACAGGGTTATTCCAAATGATTGTCGGGGTTCCAAAAATTCATAACTCACAGTGCAATTGACGTAGGAATATGAATCTTGCTTTATTGTGTACTGTAACCCATAACGCTTTTTACATGCATTACAAATGCTTAATGTGTGCGCCTTTTGTCACCCTACATACATATACTCGATAGTCCATCTCTTCCCACACACAGGTCAACATGGCAACGGTGATGGTTTTAGGCCGTTCGAATGCGCTGCTTCAGTTCCCACTGCCTTTCTCTTTACACAAAAAACTTGTATCCACAAATTGCGTGTACTGTCTGCGAATAGAGTTGTCAGAGGGAGGCTCCTTTCCGTATTTTCTCCGAAAATGGGGGACTATGGGGTGTTGATGATATTCAAGAGTGCAAAAAGCTTTGCTCCTACCGCTAACCGCCATTTTGCTAAAAATGCTGTTACTGCCATCTGGTGGGAACTGATGTCACTACAGTTGGTGCAGAACAAAACTTTGAGAGTTTGTGTAAGTGTTACTGCAACAATAGAAATGGCATGTCTTCCACGTTTTCTAACCAAAAAATCACGAAACCCCGACAATCATTTTCAATAACCCTGTATAGATAAGAAAAAAATAGTAGTTATATGTATATAACTACTCAAAAGTGGAATCAGGAAACACTGCTTGCTTTTTATTGTAATATCACAAAGTAGCATATAATCCTCCAGCTGATTTTGCTTATATTAACCACTACAGTATTGGAGGAAATCAAAATGTGCAATTAAATCATATTGGTCTTCTATCCCAGCAATTGGGGAGGATTTTGTTGATCCTCGTATGACGACATTGCAACTTAAAGCTGGTGATATTTCCATGGACTTATTAACACCATTATTGGAATAACAGGGCGATCATTGGCGTTTGCAAGTAATTAGGATTACGCTGCTACCGTTACGACCCACACCTTACGAAAATTTAATGCAAACTGTTGAAACTCAGTATCACACTTGGCTGGCGTATGGGAACGATGGGCAAGATAACTCGCTGCAGACCATGTTTTAATGACTTCCAATTAGCTAGGATACCCGTTCAATACGTATCGATCCTGGGACGTAATAGGCAGCAATTATTAACGACTCATATCAACTGGTTGGACTCGTTGTTGGAGGTAGATGTATTTCTATCTTGATTGTAAAAGCCATCTTCATTAAAAGCCATCTTTGAAATTTACACGATATGGGATTGGAAACAAAATATCGTATACAAACTGCTTGGTGACCAGCTGCATACTTACCGGAATCTCTACACTTCTTTGGATGACATTTGATAAATACTGCCATGTAGTTAAATAAGATTTCGAAATCATTAGGCTGCAGAGATTAATGGTAAATACTGGTGTTACAGGTATACGTGCAGATATTTTGATAAATGGCACATTAAATACGTATCCACTTCGGTGTGTTACTTGTTTTTCTCTTTGTCTAACAATTTTCCCACAAACCAATCCCATATTTTACTACCTGATGTTCTTTGCATGGTCGTAATTGCGCCGCGAAATGTTCAACGCCTGTGATATGGACTATTCATTTTGTTTCACACCTCATTGCGCGACCCATTGGCCTAGATAATATGGGATCAATGACCCTTTAGAAAGCATTCGAACTCAACTGCGATAAAGCATTCTTTACCGCATTACAACAGTCATTTCGTCCACTCTGCGTCATGCCTACTTGATGGTACTAACCAACCTGAAAACACTACTCCCAACAAGTAAAATTATAAGTCCACAAACAAAGCAAATATTGATTTGACGTTGTTCATTACCCAGTCACCAAATTACCAGTACAACTAGCTGAATTTATACTCCTAACATTGTATGGTACTTCAGGGTGAAGGAGTTTAAAATTACACGCCACAGATACTATCAATCGGTAGAATGACGATGACAACTCTTAATCTCAGGTGTGCTAGTTTGGAGAGGAGTTAATTTAAAAATATTTAACTACAGCGAAATTATTAGTGTAGAGGATACTTTTCCATTCACATTTATTTTTTATTCCTTCGCTGTACAAAGATTATAGTAATGCTGTAGCGTTTACCATACTTATGAATACGTTATAGGAAGAATATATTTAAAACATTTGAGAATTTATATACTGCTACATTTATCAAAATTTAAATTATGGATATTGTGACTTAGACCAGCTAGCTTTCAGCTGTCATTTCACTCAGTTTTCACTGTCCCTGCTTCTAGTTCAATGTTCACGGAGACTTCACTTAGCTCGCACTGTCTCTTCACTACTGTGAACGAACCGCCGCAACCCCTGAGCAAGCATCTGTGCCATCGCTCCGGCACTGCCATAAACACGAAACCTAAAAGCAGACCTGAAAGATGAGAAGGAAATGGAATGAAAGGGAAATTATAGGAAGGAAACCGTGCTACACGAGAAACCACCCAACATTCACCTACCGACCAGGAAAAAGTGCGAAAAGCCTAAATCAGAGTAGAGAGTAAAAATAATTGAACTCGCGACCTTCAGAATATCAGCCTCACAAGTTACCATGGAAGCACCACGCTCGATTATTTCAGGTAATTAAGAAACCTACATTGCGAATTGAGGTTACACCATGCTAGAGGCAAACGTTTTCTTGAGCACTCGACCCCTTAATCCTCTGTTAGTTGCAACTATTAACGATCCTTTATCCCGCCCTCGTTTTCCCACAAATCCAGGCCAAATAAATCTTGAAAGTATTGTGGCAATGAAACAGATTTACCTATAGTGGGGTTATAAATAACCTTGAAGGAAAATATTATGACCTTCTGTAGGACTTGTAAAAAGGTAGGTATACTCCTGAACTGGAGTAATACAAATTAAGAATGTTTCCAAAACTAGCAAGCGGTAATTTCGCTTTACACAGCTGAAGCGATGGGCAAAGGATTATTTTCAACGAAAAAAAGACAATGTTTTATATAATTTCAGGAATATTTATAAGCACCTTCATTACATAACGTGCAGCAAGACACTGAACTACGTTTTATAGCATTCTGAAGAAGACAATCTATTTTTATTGTTAAAATGAATTTTCCCCATTCCATAGTGAATACATGGATCGGATTTTCAATATTCTCCACTATTGTATTCTTCTGTTACTTCATTGCTTTGATAGTACTGGTCTCTCACAGTTATATCGTAAGAACCTGGTGTGATTCGCGTATAAGTGTCTCGGATGGTTATGGCGATCTTCCAACTTGACCTCTCTTGGGAGCGCATTGGCCCTTGTCGGGGGACACTTCTGTAGCCCCAGACCTGGGTATTTAGAGTGCGAAAGGGGAACCCCTCGAAAGTTTGGTAAACATTAGTTGCTGTCAGATACATCATAAGGCATCACCTTTAGTTTGCGGAACCCCTGTGCGGCGCCCACCACTCATTTATAAACACATATTCATAAAATAGCTATGGAAAAGGCGGGGAAATGCTCCGTGTAACTCCCTCTGCCTCCTAACCTCCACGTGAACTAGATCCTTGGGTGTCTCTTAGAGGCAGCATTAGAGTTTATGTACCTCTGCTTGCTTCACACAGCTTGTAGTTGTAGCAGATAAAACTTCCGCTATCTGTCCGGTAGTCTTGCTAGTCTTTTAACGGAACTGAGATAGAACAGCAGCACAGTTGCCAAATTGCTTTCCCTCTTGTGCGGATCTCAACTTTGGGGCATAATGGGCTAGAGCATGATGAAAATTCCATCCGGCATGTTTCTGATGTCAGAGAACACTTTGTCTTGGCGAGCCTGCAGAAGACCTTAAGGCACTCAGCGTAACACTGGATTTGTGTAACCCAGCGATGTCCAACGATTGCGAAAGAGGGGAGATAGGATATACCTCCTTCCACTCTATGTCAACCGGTCCAATCAGACGCGCATTGTGTTGCAGTTGCGAGTTGGCTACACTTACATATACGTTGCGTTTGATTTACGAAAGCACTTTCAAACCTTATGTTGCTAAACATATTTTCAATAGCGACTTCCTTGGTACTGCTCACGTTTAAGAAGTCAATCAATATTTGGGGATAAGTCAAAGTGCATAGCCTTATAAGATCCACCAAGTTATTGTCACGTAAGCTATTGCGATACAGACTTTTAATATAGTTCAATTTGGAGAAACTTTGTTCGCAAATATATGTAGAGCTATACTCATCCTTATACACAGTATTCTTCCAAATGCTTATTTCTCAACATAAACATTTTCAGAAGTTATCTTATTGCTAATTTTCTCACAGGTGCAAGGGAAATATGCGAATACAGTAGGCTTTAAGCGACAATGAAATATTTTAAGAGCTGGTCCCTATGCGATGCCTTTGCAATTCCGTTCTTTTGGCAAGACCAAGAGATGAAAACATGAACAGCATTTTCCTATTTCAGGAAAGTACAAGTATTGGAAAATTCAAGCAAATAATAAATATTTCGGAAATGGTTTACTCAAGAAACAAGAAGTATTTGACATAAACTGTGTGTTTTGATGAGATCCACATTTTTTATTTAGTAAGGTTTTGTTTGCTTCTGTTTACCATTTATGCAAAAGTCATCCAGAATAAATTGGTCTTCTGAGGACATTCCAGAAAATTCAAAGTATGACCTAGAAGCTGCCATGGAATCGCCTGTTTCTGTCCAACACTGGATACTGACCGGCACTCACTCTGACTGAAGGAGTGGAGTGGGAAATAGCCGCTCATTACGTAAGCTCTCCAAAGAGACAAGGTTGGGCATCCCTAGTATAACCAATAAGAGTAAAAGAATGCCCGTCGTCATGGTTTGTGTCTTCTTCCACTTCCAAGTAGCATTCTAGCCTCAGGTATCAGAGAACGTCATAGGTAATGTTTTAAGCATCCTTGTGATTTAAAAAAATCAGTCTTGGAATGTTGTACAAAGAACGTCCTTTGTGGGACACTATAGAATGGGACGCTGAGAACTATAACGGTTAAAGAGCGTCCATAAATAAAAGTTCAACTTCAATTGCAGGCCCAAATAGAAATTTCTTTCGAATAAATTACTAGTATAATGCGTTTCCTCATACGACGGATCTATGAGTGAATCTTAAGTTCAGTGAGGCCAGAGTTCATTTAAGCGTCATTTCACCGTTGTAATTCACCATCTTTGAATGCTCGAGTTGCTTAAGGGATATCAAGCTTAAAAGAAAATGAACAGTAGAACTCGAATAATTCGAAATTTGTATTCGAAGATTTACTCGGTGCTTTGAATTTTGTGTTAGAGCAATGTAAAAAGCATGTTAATTCAGAAATGGCAGTCAAAAATTGATCTAAATTTAATACGAGAATTTCATCCATGTGTTTCTGCAAAAGAGGATGTTGTTTTGTCGGAATGCAGTTTGGGCGGGTGGGGGTGGAATAATTTTCCTAGCTGCCGGCCTTGAGCTTCTCTACCCGAGTCCACATCCTCTTATTTAAAACACTGATTCTTTAGTTGTCGTTTGAACTTCCTACTGTTCAGTGTATTGCAAATCAATGCAGCCTTGTCTCTTAGTAAACCGCGTGTCCAGTATAAGACTATATTTTGCGGGATAAAAACGCCGCCATTCGAGAAATTGAAAAGAGTTTGAAGAAAAGATCTGAAATTGCGAAACAAAATGGAAAACCGCCAAACAGTTAGTCAGCTTATTTGAAGAATAGGGAGAAAATTTTAAGCAGTGTCTGGAGTGCAAATAGAAAGAGTCGAAAAAGTGTGAGACAACCGGAAAATTCTGATGAATATATGTACCTATATTGCTAGAATGTCAATCTTAGACGTTACTTTTGTAATTCGAATTGTTTGATATTTCGATTTCCTTTCTTGTCCCTTTAGCTTCGAGTTATCGAAGTTCCATTGCATACTGTATTTTCATACATTAATGCATAAACGGACACACATTAAGTTAAAAAGAATCAATGCCCGCTCACTAAGTTATATTTAGGAATGTACAATTGTTTCTTCTTTCACCAGCAGTTTCTTGACATTGCTACTTTATCTCGCAGTTGACCGTCAACTTCAATATCTTCCTGTAGGATAGCAACGTGTCTGTTTGTTTACCTACAACCGTGCTGCTGACCCTTGGGATTCCAATCGTTATCCTTTTTCCCTGTCGGTTCTGATCCACTCATATCATGCCCGTCTACCCCTGTTCCAGATAGGATACTTCCTCGTTTGTTGACATACTTAGGTTATCGACTCAACCATATTTCCGTTGTGTTAATACTGTTATGCATACCTTAACTGCTTTAGTGTTCTTACTACCTCGTGGGGCTCATTAAACTAAGGAATGTAATTACTTATATTATTACAGAGAACAAACCTGCTAATTATGCTCCTTTTCGTAATGTAATATAATAGCAAAATATAAAATATGGCACTAGGGCATGTATTGAAAAGTATAATTTGGTTTTTGTTTCTCTTTGATGTTTTAATTGGACTAAGTAAGCGCGAATAGAAGTACAAAAATGTTCTAATAATGCCTTTTTAAAGCTTTCTACTGTGCTCCATACCATAGCATTTCCAGGGAATAGATGAAAGCTACGGATTCATATCTCAACTGCAATGTATTTTCTACAAAATAAGACTGTTTAAACATGTTTTTAATTAATGTGTTTATTGTGGTGCATTATTTAGCATGTGAATGTGAAGATTTATTACTATATAATGACCTTATTTCATTATTTATCTTGATTATCAACTCAGCAGGCAAATATATAATACCAAAAGCTGTATGCACTTTAGCAAGGGCTTTAAAATAGAACTTATTCCACAGGAAGCGTGATAGAGTGGAAGTTCTAACAATTTTCATTGAAAATATGAATTTTTGAGTTTTGCATGGAAAAATACTAGACGCATTGAAGTACGTAAGTGTATGCAAAGTATTAATGACATCTGCAAGTTGCTTTCATTGCATAATACGCAAAGGTATGCACTATCTAGATACGCGGTGGTGAGGATGGCAGGCGCTGCAGTTGTGATAAGTGTAGTAATTTTGGTGACATTCTAATAATTTTTGCGCTAATTAAAATTTACGTTTTGTCCATGGAACGGCCTTGGACTTTATACTATAAAAGCGGCTAATCATTGCTAGACAGGAAGCTTAGGAAGCAATATTATCTTGTTTCCATTATGGAACAAGCAAAATATGGCCTTTCCTCTGTACACTATTTGCTGTCTTTCTTCAGGAGCACGTGATTATTTTAGAATCCCAGTTACCCTTTAATTCCTTCCTAACTAATACAAAAATAATGAAATACAATTTTATTTCTGTATTGTTCTTCGTTAGTTTGTAAATAAGTTAATTATAGTGTTAAATACTGGTGTATTTAATTATTCATGGGTAAGAATAATAATTGTTGCAAAGAATGATAAGGAGATAGATAAATAATTGCAACAAATGATTTTCATATGTTAAAATCAGTCCATAATGTACACGCATGTGTTGAAGAGGTTTTCATGAAAGAGTTATTGGCGATGCAATTTAGGAGTTTAGGAACAGGCAATTAATCACACCTGTGTAGGTAAGGTAATTAAGACTCTAGTGAATTCATACCAACGAAAAAAATATATTAGCTGAAGTTGTACCCAGAAACAGGTACGTGCAGTTACTAAGTCGTGTAGATAAGATTCGAAAAATTAGAATGGGAATGAAGTTCTTATAGTTAGCAAGTCACCAGGTGACAAATTGTGTTTCAGAGACGAGTTAGCAACTCAAGTTGGCAAGAACGTTTGGGGGTAGTGGTATGAATGAGGGACTTCAGTTAATAAGGGGGCGTGGTTTATTAAAATTCGGGTCTTTTACTACTTATTTTACGATATTAAGGAAGTGTTTACTACGGTTATCGGCAACTGTAGCACAAAAGACCACGCCTGGGTTATCCATACTAAGCGACCACCATCAGGGAGCTTTCAGATTAATATTTCTACGACTCTCGGCAATTTACGCTTCCTATTATTACGCCGGAAACAGTTATTTTAAACAGTGAAGTATTGATACTTCAACAGTTCCTTGAGCAAAGGTTCAGGAATGCTTAAAACTAAATTCTCAAACAGTCGGCCACTTGGTGGTGGTTATCCTCACAGCCGCCAGCGAATACCTTGTGAGAGTAAAATACATTGTGGTTAACCACTGGTCGAATTCTTGGAAGAAAGACACATTGTTATTTAATAGTTGGTCGGAAAGGGTTATTTGTGAGTGAGGGGTGGTGATTACCAGGGGATCAGGTATCATTGCCGTTAAAAGTTAATACCACGAACTAGGAGGTCAATTTCTCAAATATCGCGTTAATCAGCACGCAGAAACACGTTACTACTGTCATAATCAGTCATCGTTTTCAATAGCGGCCGCGCCGTGGCCGAGAAACTAAATCATTCGCCTCTCACCAAAGCTGCCCGTATGATCCCAGGCGACCATATGTGGGATTTGTGGTGGACGAAGCGGCGCAGGAAGGGGTTTCACTGGGTTTCTCCCACCACCTCATTCCAGCGGTGCTCCATGTTCGTTCTACGTATCACCAGTGGTGCCGCATGTAGTAAAAGTGGGCGTTAAACACTACCAACTTCTTTCTCTAACAATGAATTGTATATGAGTTAGTGCTACACTTTTGCAAGATCTGCTTCAAAGACACTTTCTTAACTTTCTTTCCAGAATCTCCAAACAAGAACATGCAACATATATTTTGAATTAGTTTTTTACACTATCCTATCATTACCCTTGTATCTACGTTTTGTACATGCAAGCCAGTTATGTCCATGTATAAATTCATTTGTATCTTTCAGCACACTGATTCTAGAAAGTTAGATAGATCTCAATTTCAAATCATTTGTTTAAATTGTGATATTTCTAAACCTTTTAGTGTTAGTTTTAGGTTATTTTTTCAAACATTTTAGGTCATATTAAGATGGTACCTGATATCCTTGCCTCTGAGAATAATTGTTGTGATATTACAACTGCATACAAGCAACTTACAGCAGAGGTGGTAGAATATTTATAGTACCGTTCAGATTAAAGCTTAAAGTTCCAAACATATTTTTGAGACAAAGTACTTTGGTTAACAGCTCAAAGAGTGAGACAGAAAGTGACAAAAGTGTGATTTTTGTGCTTCATTACTATATTTTGCAGGTTTACTACTTTTGTCCCTTTTATATTGTGTTCATAACAAGTATTTTCATGTTTAACAATTTTTAATGCATAAAATCCATTTTAAAAAGGAAAGTTTACTGTGGTTCATGTATGACCCCGTACACATTGTGTGTGATTCTGGAAGAAAGAGGATACAAGAGTTAAACAATATTTGCTATTCACAATGTTGTAAAAGCAACTTGAAGTATACAAATGTTAATTAATTAGCGAGTTTTAACCACTGAATAGAACGCCTGTAGTGGTAGCTCATATTGGGAATAGTCAGGAATAATGTAGCATATAATTAACAGTATAAACGACTGTTACTTCAAATGCTACCTAATTTGCAATTATCCAGCCCACGGGGTGCTGTATCGGGCTTGGCAAGTTGAAACAGATGCAATTGTTCTCAAGCGGTCAGTCGCCCTCAACAGAGCTTAGCTGTTAATACCAGAACGAGAAGTGTGTAAATTATCCTGTGTTGACATCCTCCGAGTCTGGATTTGCCAACTGGACAAATGGAGCGTTGCTGTATAGTTTAAAGGGAATTATAGGAGTCATTCTAATGCAACGTTTTTGTTTAAGACGCTTTCAGGTGTAACTCCATTTGTATATGTAAAATAGCTCTCTCTATTCACGAGATACTCTTTTTAAGGCTTCAAAACGTAGAGAGAAGAGAAAATAAGAGATGAAAAAACTTGTTTCGCTGAATACAACGCCTCATACTTTTTGCGAATTACAACCTTGTGAATGGACTCGCTTTTAATGCCAAATTACATTTTTGCTTGCCCAGCTTTAAGGTTAGTGTAGATATAGGGTAGGTTGTACAATGGGCGGGGACAACTCCAACAGAGGGACAAGTAGATCTATTGTGACTAATACCTCTCCAGGGGAAAAGGATGAAGTAAGAGAACTAAGGAGGCTACAGGCCACAGACGGGATACACCGACGTGCGGAAGTCTCAAAAATTTCTTGGCTTAATGAGCTGTTGCATTGCTGGAGCTGTCTAGAGAGTGTGACGAATGAAATGAAATCCTGTAGTGTCCATGTGGAGTTCACTTTTATTTGAGCAAGCATCCACGCCATCTGTCTGGCATACGCACATCTGAAAGATGAGAAGGAAACGGGATGGAAAGGAAATTGTGATAGATGAGAAACCACTCCAACATTCGCATACAGTCCAGGTAAAAGCACGAAAAAACAAACATCAGAGTGGGTGGTTGACGGGAATCGTCACGAGGCCTTCAGAATGCTAGTTTCACACGTTACCCCGGAGTCATTTTGCTCGGTTAACTGTGTGTTTCAATAAGCTTTCACCCTGAGATGCAAAATGAACAAACTTCAGCCATTAGAGCAACTGACACAGAATAACAGTTATGAACATAGCCTTGAGAGGGTCATTCATCGCTGGCGAGCTGTAGAAAAATGCTAAGACACTGTAATGAAAGCGAACTAAGCATATACCTGATCTATATCCTGGGTGCAAGTGGAAGGCATGGTACTTTGTATCTGCGGGGTATAGCGTACAGAAAACGAATTTAGTAAAATGCAATTTATTATTTAACGAGGCCTTCGTAGCTTCCCCTTCTTTCGCTCTGTTTACCAATTTCCAAAGACAGCAGTCTTCATGCTACTGGCTGGACATAGTTATAACCAATGGCATAAAAGGGAAGTATTGATTATTTCTGGTGGCTCACTTAAATCGTTACTTACGAGCTCGACTCTTGTTTGATTCACAAATTTCGGAAACTGTGCAAATTTACAGAAATGTAATTAAATTTTAATGCCACTCAAGAAAAGGGGTTTACTGCATAGCTATTAGAAGACGACCTTTCATTCAAAAGCAGAGACAGTATTGCAATATAATGTAATGGATGAGCATGTTTAGAGTTACGAATTTTAATTAATTTTTTTGGTGATCAGTTACTTCTTCTTATAACATAGAGTAGTTTAACTCGATAACTGCTGCTCATTTCAAGCAACGTTTACAACATTTTCCATAATAGGCATTAAGAATTTGCAAATAAATCTAATGAAGGTGCTACATATGCTAAAGCTCTTCATACCAAGCCAGGTGTATTTACCCTTCCCCAACCACCAACTCTTTTCTTTGTCCTCATTTCAGCGCCACGCCTCTAGCCGCGTATTGCATCTTTTCAACAGTTCATTGGTCCCATTAGTCAATAGTTATGCTTCACGCTATTTAAGGCCCTCGTAAGACGATAAGAAACTGAGAGATGCTCCCAAATTCGTTTTTTGTACAAAGCCTGCCGTGTTATTCCCTCGGCACACCTTGCCAGCCAATTCCTGAAACGGTGTTACGTCACACATAGTTGTACTGACTGACTCTAGAAAAAAACGAATTAAATCTTTTTTTCCACATTGATTTGGGAGTACAGCTATAACATCGTTGGTCGTGACTTTGGAAAATAAAAGCACAGCAAGATACTACAGATAGGAATAATGTGAAGTAAGCTTGTTTGGACAAACATTCCTTAAAAGGGCCAAATTTAGGGATTAATGGAAACTGTTTCTTATAGGTACTTTCATTACAGCCTTGAATGCTAGGTTCAATATCTTATAAGAATAAAATGAATGGGTACAATTACTTCCGAAGTTTTGTCTCGAAATGGGAAGATAAAATGTTACATAGCTATATTGCTCCATAATTAACTGTCTCTTTCCATCTTCACCTGCAAAATCTTGGTAATTAAAACAGAATTGAAACATTAAAAAACAAAATCACTGCCATTTCCACTACCATCACCGCAATAACGGTCGTCGGGTTCATTTCGAGCCAAGGTCTCTCAGGATTTACTTTCCTCATTGACATTTAGATTTTAGAATAGAATGATAATTCAGGATCTAATGAAGACCAGCATTTCCCCGTTCTCTTATTATAGAAATGATATTTCCTTCTTTCGTGCACAACTGGTCTATCGCGTGTAAAGAAATAAGCCTACTGTATTGATCCAGTTTTCATTTATAGCAATTTCTGTAGCTCGTAGGCCTATTTAGGGTACAGTGCTTGCTTCTTTTTCCATTTTGTGAGTATGGTTTTTAATTGTAGTGGTGATTTTCTTGAAATGCCATTCATGAAAATGTTTTAAGGGACACAAAGAACTGTGTATCACATAGATCAGATATGGAAATTCTTGTGCCACCATGTCACCGCGTGTCGAGCGACTATCACCCCTGGCTTTTTTGTTCGCAACACACCAGCAATTGTTGGAGACTTCCATAAACAAAGCATATCAAATAACAAAGGGGTATGAATACATAATTGAAATTGAAACAACATAATGCTAGGTCACACACACACACACGCACACACACACACACGCACGCACGCACGCACACACGCACACACACAGATCGTCGCCGAGTGGCTAAAACATTCACCTCTCTCCAAAGTGCCTCAGGTTCGATCCCATGTGGCCGCATGTGAGATTCGTGGTGGACGAAGCGGTGCAGGGACGGGTATCCTCCGGGTTCTCCGGTTTCCTCCGCCATCTCATTCCCTGGTGCTCCATCTTCATTCCATGTGTCATCAGTGTCAACGCCTGCGGTGCCGTATGTAGTAAAAGCGCGCGTTAAACAGAACTACTACTACTACATACATAAATACTTATCTATTGAAAATACATAAGTGAATACACAAAGAAATTTCTAACCTAAATAGTTTAAATGAATAAAATGTTCTTGTTTACAATTGAATTGCCAGGTACATTCGCAATGCATCGAAAGAAAACTATGTATTTTCACTTAAAATAAGTGTGGATCTAGAGAAGCTTTATTTTGCGTTACATGTAGTGACAGATGCATAACGGAGGAATGGAATATATACGAGACATAGATTCGCGTTCATTCTTACAATCCAGTATAACGTCATTCATTGTGCACATATCTACAAAGACAGCCTTTTTGTCCAGGACATCTTTGAGTTAGGCAATAACAGATTCTGTGTCTGATGCATCCAGCTTTTCAGCAGTTTAATTACACAGTTAACAGTCCTGTGTCTCACGTCTGCAGATGCAATATGGCTTTAGAGAACTCCTCAAAACGTGTTTTAAAGAATGGAAAACACTCCATTAATAATTGTTATAAAATGAGTAATGTTGCAATATTGACGGCAATGCCCTCTGCTGCGCAACGACCTCTATCTTTGAGCTGCCAAACCAATTAACGGGTCAGGCTATCGACTCAAATCTATGCGCTCCCAACTTGTCTGCTGCCTCTGCCACCCAACACCGAGGCCTGATTATGACCAACCAAGGCTATTGTACTTAGTGGGCGAGATATTCAACATTAAAAAGCCCAATAAAACTGGTGGAGTAAATCTGAAACAATCACGGTCTCGTATCACTGAATCTTGAAGTGAGATTGTCACACAATGCAACTGTTTGGAGGTTTTGAAGCTGATCCACAAATTGTTTCTGGCCTATAGGCTAAATAATGATATAAACGGTTGTGCATAGGTATGCCATCGGTATGCAATTAATCCAATTACATAATGTTATTTGAAATAACTAGGCCTTATCATTTTGTTAACATTGTTGTTACACATTTTCCTCAAATACTCTAGCAAATATAACTTGCTTCATTTTGATAAAACGCACTCGTGATGTTACTGCTGGTAATCTCAATATATGTGTTATAACAATAAATATGTGTTTGTTTGAAACATGCCAGAAGTGTTTAGGGTATTTTAAGCGATAATTGTTGGCTAATACAAGCTGTGTGCACACACCTTCAGCATGCATTTTTGTTTGGGCAGGTTGTTTCTTCCCTGCCTATGTCTGGTTATTATTAATCGTTAAACGAATTTCAAGGCATAATTCTATACAACGTGTGCTCATTTCTGACGTATGGGTAAGGCCTTATGCATACAAAGAAAACTTCAGAGTCAAATATGTGTTCAAGGGCGGTGAACCAAAATGGGTAAATATTTTGCATCTAAACGGGGCTATTAGCTTTACCAGGTGAAGTAAACATTTGTTGCTGTGCTTGTTTACGCTTAGGAGATTAATTGAAACAGAGCATACAGCGTAGCATGCTTAAATCCATATTCCCCTTATGATTTTTCTTACATAATTTGCAAATTCATAAAGACTTGGTTTGCATTATTTGTGGAAGAATTATAGTTGAAAACAATGTATGGGCTCTGAGGTGAATTTTTAGCTATGTGAAACCCTATTAAGGGATAAGCAGTGATTAGGGTGCAGGGAAATCAAGTCACAAAATAAGGTTTTAGAAACATTAACCGATTTTATTGTTAATTAATCTCTTGAGAGCTATCTCTTAACTATATCTTGAACCACGAAACTTAACAGAAGCTGATTGTGGACTCGAAAAGGTTAAGGGTATCCATAGGTGAAATTAGTAGATCTTGTATATATTTTCATTGTTTCATTGTTTAAGAAAAAAATGAAAGCATTAAGCATAATTCTATAACAATTCATCCTAAATGGTCGGATTAACTATATCACATCTTGGGCATGACATGATACTTTTTAAGTATATTTTCCCTGAGCTTCTGCTGTACATGTGTACAAGAGTAGTTAACAGCATGGAGGATTTAATGCACAAAAGTGAAAGACAAATCTACATCACTTCAATGGTATTGGAAGTAAATACAAAACATCGGGCTCTTACGCTCTTGGGCGATTAAATGGCCATGTTTGACGTTTTAAGCGGTTCTGCGAGCACAAGCCATACAGCATAATTGTAGCTAAATCTTCAGAACCTTTTTGGACACAAAAGCTAATTTTTAATGTCGCGTTCATACTGCATTCTCTACCCATTCTTCTGTTAAGCAATCTTGCGAAAATGTATTCTCCTGCAGAAATTACTTTATGATATATTTCGTTACAAGTTAAAGGGGAAAACACTAGGCTTGAGCGATAGCCAAATCTATCGTTGCGATGGATTTGAAATTCCGTTATGTTTGCATGACCACCAGAAAGAAACCAAAAGAAACTTGCAACTTGAAAGAAGTGCGAGTATTTTCAAATTCAAACCAATAACGAAGCATCTATCGCAAACGTTTAACGCCACAAAAAATCTGATCTGATATACTTTAAAAAACTCCACATGTTTTGGGTAGTAAGACTTCATCTATCTCTTACGATGTACCAATTATAGAAAAGTCACTCAGAATTAAGGCGCCTTCACAGGCTATTCCCAGAACATTCAATAACTGGTGTGCATTTTTCATGAAAGTATCTTAAATTATGGTATTCTAATCAAAATCGTTAGTCTTTTTGAGAAAACAAAATTTTCAGAACAATTTCCTTCTCAAAGTTAGCTTGGGAGGGGAGATATTCTTTAAAAATATTCTTTTCTCATGCATATAGAATGCTGAACTTAAATAACAGGTTTGTTATTTAACCGAATTTTCGTCTTTTCATCTGAGCAGAGTGTACCCACACCGTCTAGCCGACTGCCTCGGTAGCATGATGGTTAGCGTGTCCGCCTCACGCTCAAGAGGTCGCGAGTTCGAAATAGGGTAAGTTATCCGGGTAAGATTTTTTCCGAGGTTTTCCCTTGTCCTGAGAAGACCAATGTCGGGCAACTTAAAACTCCATGGACCTCTGGCTCATTTGAACATCATTTCACCCGTTTCATTCATTCACCGTCTGATATGATTACGTTGGAGGATGTTAATTAAAAAAAAAAAAAAAAAAAACTGCTTCTAGCCATGTTTATGCGGTGAGCTAGCATAGACAACTGGGCAGTTTCACATTCTTTCCGATACGCTTCATGGCTTCGCCAGGTAATACCCAGGCCCAATTGGGCTGTCATACCACACATTATATTACATGACGGTTGATGTTTCTGCCAACTACCAATCCTTCCATTCTCCTCCCATTATGACAGAGAATCTGCTTGACACTGTTTCGCATTCCCTTTGCTCTTTGCTCAACACCTTCTCGAAGAACGTTTTGAAACAGCAAAATATGTTTCTATTTACTTTTCATTACTTTTCTCGTGAAAAGTTTCTGAGCATCGTTCATATTATATCAGGATTTTCGTGTACGTTAATTTCTTTATTTTTCATTTATTCTTCGCACGTACTTAATATGAGGTGTTCTTTATATTCGCACCATTCAGTTACGTCATAATCCGGGATTTTAGATGCTGTGATGTTATGGTGATTTGCAGGAACAGGTTTATTTACTCATTAAAAGCTATTATAGACCCGTCTCTAGGTATACCACTATTGCGGAAACGATCTATCTCTATGGGTTTAATAAAACGGCCCTTAAGTTACAAGTTAGAAGTTTGAGCTCTAAACTATAATGCTTCCCTGACATTGAAGCCCACCAAGCTTCATCACTCGAGTAACATCACGAAAATGCTGTTTATAAACTGTTGGTATACGAAGCTGTTGTATTCATATTCTTCAGGCGTATTAAGTATAGCCTTCATAGGCAACTGTTAAAGCCTAATTTATTGTAGAACATGGTTCTACACATTTCAGCTGTTGTTATGAAAATTGCTTCTTTATGTTCTGTGCCCTGAATGTATTGTTTCTGTAGAGGAAGAAATGTGAATGCACACGTACGTGTCTGTATTTGCGTTCGTGTATTCATGTGGGCGCTCCGGGTATTGAATTAACCAGTTGGCGTTTGAAAACTTCCCTGAACGTTTCGCAGAGCTTCGAACACATTTCGACTCAGAATTATGCAACGAGGCTTTTATCATAAGCATGTAAGGACGCTCACTTCTGACGTTCATTTCTGCAATAAATTGGCTTTGGAGATGATTTTGGGGATTGAATGTTCTTAAATGTAGTAGTATACACAATTTTATTTATTTGAGACATCGAATTTTAAATATTTCTGAAGAATACTGAATACTTTGGAAGGATAAATTACTCTTATCTCCATGTACATCAGAAGACATCGATGCTGAATTATAACACCACATCCTGTCTTGTCGAATATAGACCAAACGTTTCCGGGTATCATCAATGTTATTGTTTATATATAGCACAGATGTAAAGGCTTCCTTTGAGCGAAGCTGTGCAACGTTTCTCATACTAAAACTGTCCACTACCAAGCTAGCAATATTCATCATGCACTGAATATTGTGTGAAGTTTCGGCTGTAAACAGCATCTCATGGTATTTTGAAGTAGCACAAGCCCTTTTCAAGTATCTAGGAACCTTTTCGTACTTTGAATAAAGAAAAAAACTGTTACCCCTTTTCTCTTTGCATCAGAGGCTGGAGGAGAGACCGGTCCGTGCTATCACACAGACGAGCTTCTTTCTGTGGTAAACCACCTATTGAAAATAAAATGCATACTTTGTTTGTTAACGAAGCTGTCAATTATCAGAATCTATCAGGGCCGCTGTTGTACCGAAATTTTGTCCCGCAGGAGTTATTTGACATGGAAGTAAATCTACTGACATGGGGCTGTTGCTTTTATGCACACTTAAGGATACCCATCTGTGAAAAAAGGCTAAAAATTTCCAAAATTGCCAAAAATGGATTTTTGTTTTATCAAATAGTATAAATCGTCTGCTTTATTTTGATATGCTTTTTATAGCCTTACGGCCTTTTTAACTATGTCACGTGGCCGCCTAACTGATTGCCTGTAAGTGGTGGTGTCCATTTAAATCCATACAGTTCCATTATCCTTGCTATGACTTCAAACTTAGTTTTTCCACGTTTTTATTTTTAGCACTGTTTGGTCTTTAAAATGCTCCACACGATGCAATTTTCAGTACTTATGCATGAAATTTAGTGTACCTGCTTAGAAATAACATTAAAAAGAAATGATGAGATAATTTTTTCATAACGTGAATAACTGCTGAGTAATTAAATATTAAAGTTTACATTTCAAAATTTAAATGAAAAAAATAATGAAATTAAACTTTAAAATTTATTTTTATCCAAACTAACAACAAGATTAAAAATTTATCTCGTCAATTTGCTAAAATTCTATTACAGGACATAACTGAAAATTATCAAGTTTTTCAAATCAAAATTGCATCATGGGGAACCATTTATACAAATATTTAAAAAAATATAATAAAATATTAATATGTTAGCAACTAATCTGCCTAAATGTATGAAATGTAGCACAGTTACTCCTCACTATACAGTGATTGTTGTGTTAAAATTTCAAATCAATCCAATGAAAACTGTAGATTTTCAAAATTTCACAGATGGGTATCCTTAAAATCCATTGGTGTGGGCCGGATTTGAACCCGTGACCTGTGAATCAGTAGGCTAGCGCCTAACCAACAGACGTTCAGACCGACGACTAACTTAAAATCGTAATGTAATGTAAATGTTTACTCTTACGAGCATCGTTCTCAACAGTTAATATATTTGCTATAGCTCTCCAGTGCACATTCCTGACTGTGCCACTGGAAAAGAAAGGGTCTTAACTTAATCAAGAACTTCTTATGCAAAATATACTGAAAAGCCTACCTTACAACACTGAGGAAGACTACAAAGCCATTAGATCATGCAACAAGTTGTTCAAGAGATACGGCTCTTTGCTTTTATCCTCACTAATGTAGATGTGTATCTTTCAAAAAGATAACAGAACTTTTCGCAATAGGCACACAGGGCAAAACAGAATTTATAGCAACCGTAACAAGGAATTTATGTGAAATGCTGCTTCATTTACACATGAATGAGAGGTTTATACCCAAACGACTGCCAAGCATACTGCAGTATTGAGAGACAGGAGACAACTGAGTTTGTGTTACGGAAAGCATTTTGATGATGAAAATAAGAATTATCTATTGGATTTCTGAGAATTCGAATATAAGTCGTCAACTGTATATTGTCGAAAGAAATATGCGTCCAGGTGTTATACGTTGGTGGCATGATTATATTCTGACGGAACCTTAGCAAGGTTCCGGGGCGTTGGGTAGCGGGAATGTTCTCCAGTACCAGACGAAGCTAGATCAGTTGGAGGAGTGAGGCGCTCTCGGCTCTCGAACTGTACGCAACGTTTATTGGGACGTGAGTGGAAGCCTCCAAACGATCCCTTTCCTTGTTCTGTACCGAAACTTCTAGAGATCGTGCAAGTACGTGGAATACGTGTATAGAAAGGAAAGGATCACTACCACATATGAGGTGGTCGTGAGATTAATTTCAGCTTTGTAAGTTTTGCCTGCAAGTGCTTTGAAGAGGAGTCCTGTGTTCGACAAGTCAGTGGGACAACGGAAGGGAGAAGAGACTCTTTTGTGCATAGTTAACCTAAGCGGCGTATGTACGGAAAACTAAACTTATTAAAGGAAAAGCGTAGCAAGTTACAGCATATTCAATGTTCCTTCCATTGAGTGATTCATCTATCAACTTAGCATACCTCCATGAATCACAGAGCAGAATATTTCCTTCGTTGCTAGAAGGATTTTCAGAGAGAACGTGGGGATGTGTCAAAATGACTTTGAGACCTTCTTACTTGTACTTTGCGGAAGGCCCAACGCCGTACTGAATTTGTAGCACAATTCACGTGCTCTAGGAAATAAACGAGGCTCTATACCCTAAGATACCTTTGCATTCTTCTTCAGTGTTCTAACTGGACTAAGGTGCATATGCCGTTTTATGGGTGGCCGACCTCAAAAGTGGGAGGGGGGCGACTGACTCACCTGGTATATATACATTCCTTCTAATATGTGCTTCATAGAAGCATTACAAAGAAAAACGTCTAATGGCATTTTGTTCTTTGATCAGCTGATTTCGAAAATAAAAACAATGGTTTTTGTTCCAAATTGAATACGTAATTCCACAATAAGATTATAGTTCGTTACTTGCAAATACGTGGAGTAACTTATTTCCGACATAGCTGCGGTAGTAATTGTGGGACATCATACAGGTTTCGAAATGATTAATCATTTAAAAGAATATTCCGAATAGCTTTTTCAGACGTGAAGCAGCTTGGCAACGTTGCGTTAAGGTTGGTCAGGGAATTGAACAAACTTCTGGATGTAAACAGGTCGGTCGCTTACAGGGTGGTGTAATGTTTTGGGAGATAACGATTCTGATTGGCCTACTCTCGCGCATTAAACATAGAAGCACACGGCATGGCATTTGTTTACGTTCACGAGACACTATGCTGTAGTGTTTGTTTATGTACTGACCTAGTGAAAGATACACCCATACAATCTGCAATGTTACTAACTTGTTTTCGACAAAACTAAAATATATCTGTAGGAAAGGGTTAGAGACGAAAACGTGAGATACAACAGGTGTTCCAAGCACAGAGACCTATCACTGGTTTAAATTAAAGTAATGAGTTCCCTTCCATATATATAAGTAGATAATCCTTCGTGCGTTAAAAGAGTTGAAGAGCACAATGGCGCGATTCCTATGAAGCGGGCGCCAGTGGCGTGAGTGAACTTTCTTCTGCTTGTAAAGGAAGACGAGCAATCTGAGGTAGTTTCCAAGGCTTGAATTATCCATGTAGCCCGTGGTAATAGACAATAGCAGTCTTTGAATATTTTCCACTTTCCTTACAGGGGCTTTATTTTCCAGCAAATGAGCTCATTCTTGTACACGCTGCAATTGTCTAACATTTCGGATCACAGCTTGCAAATTGTACTGTTTCACTGGCATTTCTTCGATTCTTATTAATGTTATTGTTGAATTTTATTATTCTTTAGTTATTGTTTGTATTGCTGTTGTTATTATCACGTTATTTCTTTTATTACTATTCTATTCTCATTAGTTTATTATTGTTAGTTATTATTACTCTGTTATCATTATTATAATTATTTTTTTTAGTATTTATTAGCATTATGTTTATATTATCATTATGGTTGTTATTATTATAGTCATCGTCGTCATCATCATAGTGCCACGCATTAACTGATATTTATTTTATTTTGTACATCTCTGTCATAATCAAAAGAAATTTCACATCCTAAGTAAATGAAATACCGAATTTGTTCCAAATGTTGTTATATAGAACTATTTTATTTACCTTGGAATGCCATGACTAGCGATTTAGGAACAGAAATTTTAAAGCTATACTCTTTGTACAGCTAGTGGAGCATATAAGTTGCTCTCTGGAGATTATTTTCAGAGTATTGAATAATAACTAAATCATATGCATAGGCTAAAGCTTGCAAATTAATGTCCATTACGTTAATTCGTATTTGTCGAGGTTATTTTCATCTGTTGATGTCATCCATATAAATACGAAAAAGTGTATGTGACAATCCACACCTACACACTTGTGGTGTTTATATTTTAATTCGTATTCTGGTAGGCTGTGTTAGCTTAACCAAGCTTGTTGCTAAGGTTTAAATATTTTCTACTTAGGTTTTCACCCTTCTTTCTACCTCCTCTGCTACTCACGAGCATGATCAGATTTCAGCAGGTCTCAATAGATTGTTGGTTGTAATACAAAACTTTCTCTTCTCACGATTGCAGGCAATAGATCAAGCAGGAGGAATTATGAAATTTTGGTAGAAAACATTTAAGTCTTAGCAATAAACTAGGTTAAGCCAACACAGCCTACCACAATACGAAGTAAAACATACACACCACCAGTTCTTGCATGCACAAAAGCAATGTGGAGCACGATGTCTGTAATTAAAGTATCAATGTAAACTTTGAAGACCCTTTTAATGATTTCGGTAAGAAACACGAAGACGAGCTGATCTGCAGCGCTAATGAGAATCACCTAGATTACTTCTTCGCGCGGATAACATGGCTGCTATGGAGTTTGTTAAATATTAACGCCCTCCTTGTTTTACTTTGTTTCTCTGAGGATTAAGATTTAATGAATGTTCAGATTTACTACGCATAATCTTTCAGCAGAAACGACACGGGGAAGGGTGGGACTGATTTTAGCTGTTCGAGCAGATAGCAATAAACAAGAACTTCATTTATGTTGTCGATAACATATTGCTTTCAGAGTCGTTTGTTACCGTTTGATTATTTTCAGCCAGTGTCTACATTTGATTTGGAAAAGACGGCATCTTCCCAGCCTCCTACCTCTCAAACTCCGGGGTTTGAAGCACCCTTCTTCAACTCCAGAGTATGTTTACAAAAACTACATTGGTCTTTCTATTATCTACCCTCTTTTGTGCCCATAGCTCACTTCCATAATTATAATGATGATGGCCTAACCATTGCTTCATACCTGGTTTGTAGTTTTTTACTTTCGCTACTACGTATAGTAAGCGGAGGAGGTATTGTATTTGACCCAAACTGTCGCTGTCGAAAATGAATCCCAAAAGAAGCACTTTCAGAAAATGGTCCGCGTGCGTATGTGCGTGCGTATGTGCGTGCGTGTGTGTGTGTGTTTTGGTGCGCGCGTGCGTGTGTGCTTGTGTGTGCGCGCGTGGGTGCGCGTGTGGGTGTGTGTGAACAGCTTAACTCAAAAACGAAAAGTCGTCTAAAAACCGAAGTTGGTATTCTAGATTAATGTCTTCAAGGATGCGACACAAAGACCTTGAAGAAAATCCCTCTTCCGTAAACTACCCTTTACATGCAAAGTTCTTCGAAAACTTTTATTTTCTACAAAACGGCTCTAACGATTTTGATTAAAATGCCGTATGTTTAAGATATTCTTATGGCAAACGAAGTGTGTATTTTTAATTTTCTGCCTATAGCCCATGTAGTCCGGTTTACTCTTGATGACTTTTGCATAACTAAGAGTGAAGCATTTTTATATCACTCGATTGACTGCTTCTTATTATGGGTGCCTACGGCTGCTCACACATGAGTCTTAATCTCGGGTATCCGTGGTGGTTACAGAGAGCGATATTGTAGTTTTGTAAGAACCTTTATTTGTTTTATTTTTACACGTTTAAGCTTTGCTGAACAATTTTAAATAGAATAAAATATGCAGTTTCAAGTAATCGTTGGAACGAACTTTCACCGTGTTGCTTACATGTATCTCTCCCTCGTAATGATGCCTGTCTCCTACTGTCCTCAGTCATTATATGCTTTTAGCTTCCCAAACATCCATAATGGCCCTCACTTCATTAAGTCAAGACTTTGCCCTCTGGCAAAACCCCTCGGGTTTCCGATACTTTGTAAAAATACAATAGCAGGCTCTTTTTTCTTTATTTTGAAGACCTTGCCAAACTAATTGTATCTCGTTTACGTTAATGTTTGGGACGTTCGCTAATGACCCTTGGTAATGCCTTTTTGGCATCCCTTCACCTGTGGTACATATTCTTAACCCTTTGCTATTAATGGATTTTGTAACTTTGATATATTCTGTATATCATAAGCGCTATACAGAAAAACTGCTACAAATGCCCCCCATATACATTATCATATTATGTAAGAATATGATAAGGTATATGTCTTGCCCGAAAATCATTTTCTTGTTAAAATTTCGCGATTGTTCAGCAAATCTTTCTGTCAATTACATACAAATACTTAAAAGGGTTTACACTCAAATTCTTAAAGACATAGCTTGTACATAGAATACCCTTCACATATTTACATTACACAAATCAGCACTCAACACACATAGGGTTATATTTTTAATACTACATAGTGATTTAATATTATTTTACATGTTTCTTCTTACATTGATCTTCTGATTCTATATAATTATTTTTATCAAAAGTCTTTTATGGTTATGGATTGTTCTGCTGGTTTCACTTTTAATTTGTTTTTTTTTCTTTTTTTTTCACACGCACATTATCCACTTCACTGTTTTTTTTCTCGATATATTCACTTTGCTTAATATTAATTACGTTATTCTTACAGTTATTTACAAGTTTACATAGAAACAATTAGGCCCTCATTTTCATGATCCAACCATTCTTTCAACTACTTCTCACCATTTCTTTTCTTACTTTTCGATACTATTTGAGGAATTTCTATACGGTCTTATTAGCTGCTTATGCCATCTCCCAATCGATTTGTTTGTTTTTAAGTCCACTAATTCATAAGTATGCTCTCCGAATTTCTCAGTAATCATTACCGGACCTTTATATAATAGCTCTAATCTATGACTTCTCCCCCTTAACGCATTGGATAACTTATGATCCCTAGCGAGGACTAGATCTCCTACCTGAGGATTCCATTTATTTTTACGTTTCCTGATTTTTGATTTCCTCTTTTCCGCTTTTTCTTGCAATCTGTCAAAAACGATCTTAGCCCTTTGTTCCTCCGATAATGGCTGACTTCCCTCAATCGTTCTTGGAGTATTTTTAAAAATGGGTTCAGGGTCAATTCCCTGCATTATCTGTATCGGTGCAAAACCAGTTGTAGTATTTACAGTATTATTAATAATTTTCTCTATGATGGGACAATACTTTACCCAGTTTCGATGATTATTATGAGTAAGCACTCGAAAATAAGTCCCTATTTCTCTTAATATCCGCTCTGTCGGATTCCCTGAAGGAAAATAATAAGAACAATGATATAGTTTTATCTGGTGGCTACTTAGAGTTTCTTTGAAAATTTTATTCGCCACTTCAAACGAATGTGTGTAACAGTTACATCTTCCAGGCTTTTCCGAGAATACCCCCCTGTTTACTATTAAACGTTTGCGTAATTTTCCTTTTTGTTCCTCATTTAGTCTCTCAGCTTGGTTCACGTTAGATTCTATTAAATTTTCTATCTTGACACAGTCCTTTCTTTCGTCGTACTCATTTATACTACTATTCTTCAAGTTAAATTTTGGGTTTTCTCGGGGTTTCTTTTCTTCGTCAAAATCACAGAAATAATTACCTCTACTCACAATATTTTGTTCCTCTATTTCATCGTAGTTCCCAACTTTTAATTCTGCTAATTCCATCGCTCCCATATTTATTACCTCGACAAAGAATGTTTCCCCCTCCATTTCTTCCTCTACCTGATCCCGTACAATTATCCTCGAAGTATGGTCTAAAAATGGTACAATTATGGTGTCAGGTCCGGTTTCAAACTTAAAACTTCTATTTTCAAAATCTATGATGGAATTCCAAGCATAAAGACTATCGCAACCGATTATTACGTCAAAAACAAGCCTGGGTACAACCAAAAATAATATTTCAATGCATTTATGTGCGATCTCGACCTTTACCATCACTTGAAATTTTACCCTTTCTTTCCTTTTACCTACTGCTACAGAGCAATATATCCCATAAACTGGCAAAGATAATAATTTTACACCACTACTCACTAAATTTTCAAAAAAATTTTGGGAACACACAGTAGTATTAGCGCCTGTATCAATAATAGCCTGAAATAATTTCCCGTTAATACCAATATTTATTCTTGGCGGATCAATTAAAATTTCATTCTCTGTATTTTCTTTATGTTTTTCGATCAAACATTGCCTTCTCTGTCCCTTATTTTCGAAGTACTTCCCATAATAAGAACATTCATCATTCCCAATCTTCACTGAAGGCGAAGTTGACTGGGTTTGGAGTTTTCCGAAAGCTTACTAATGGCTCCTGTCCCATTCCCATTATATGAAGGTCCCGGGTTTGAATCCTGATGAAAATTTGTTTCTTCCAATCTTTTTACCGCGTTTATTGCGTCTACCCTTTCTTCCGGATTTGGAGAAATTCTGCTATTCCCATTTCTTTCTTCTTGCCTAGGGGAATTCGGTCTGTACCAATTATTATCATGGTGATAATTATTTCCCGAAGGAAATCGATTCCTAGTGTACCTCCCCCTTCTATCTCCGTAATATCTATTTGCCTGTACGTAATTAATTTGAGGGTTTCTTTCCCGTGGATAATTCTCAACCCTTCTTCTATTATCCTGAGGCTCAAAATTATTTCTTCTATCCTTAGGCTCAAAATTATGTCTCCTATCCTGAGGCTCAAAATTATTTTTCCGGTGGTAATTATTGTTTTTAGGGACTGGGCCATGATACCGTTGCCGAGCATCAAAATTCCTGACATCACCTGAACCTGCCCCCTGCCCGAAAATTTTTGTTGGAGATCGGTTATTTACAAAAGGTCTCTCATTACTTGCCTCGTTTTGGCTCTTATTTCTTTCTAGTGCGATTAACAAGTCAATCATTGCCGCTATTGTTGTCGGCTTCGCAATAATCAGATAGTGTTGAATTGTTTCCGGAAAATGTGTGGTTATTAAATTAATTAATTCTATTTCTCCCATCGGAGGGTCAAGCATCTTACATTTTCTAGCTATAGCCATAAAATAATTAACCATGCATTGATCTTTATGCGGGTTATATTTCCCATTACTCAGTTCCAGTCTTATATTTGCCTGCCTGCTAGCTCCCCAATATCTATTTAAGAAAATTTCCTTAAATGTCCGATAATCATTACTTAATCCTACTGATAACTCTAACCAGTTTGAAGCGTTGCCTTTAAAACATTTTCTGACAACCGTCATCTTATATTCCTCGGGAATACCTTTTACAAGAAAATACTCTTGCATGCTATTTATAAAAGCCTTGGGGTCATCAAATTCTTCGTTTTCAAAGGTTGGTGGTGAAATTTCATTCAAAACATGGTTGGGCCATTGCAAATGTGGACTATTGCGTGCATTAACATTAACATTTGTATTACTATTACCTGATGTACCAGCATTTAAATTTAACATCGGAATGTCCGCTGACGCACTATGCATCGCTTCGTCCCGTGCTGCTACCGTAATAGTATTACTACTCACAGAGTCACTAACATTGTCAGACATACATATGTTATTTAATCTTTCTTTCAGTTTGTCATTTACCTCATCTACACTCACAGCTAATCTCCTAGTTTCCCTCTCTGATTGCTCTAATCTTTTCCTACAGATTTCTAATTCCTTGCTATTAATTTCCCTTTCCTTAGCTAATTCAGTAGTTATTTCCTCCCTTAGTTTTCTATTTTCTTTCTCTACATTTTTATTAACTGTTTTAATCTCTTCCCTAACCTGTTCCTGACTTTCCCTCATTTCAATTCGTACATTTTCAATTTCAATTTTAACCTCTTCCTGATTATTTCTAACCTCACTTCTTACATTTTCTATTTCATTTCTAACTTCCTCCTTGAAATTTTCTAAAACCTTCTGTTGTTTCTCAATCTTATTTCCTATTTTGACTAAGTCAGCTGTTAAGTTCTCCCTCGTATTTTCTACCTTTTCTGTTAACCCCGTTAAATCTTTCTGACTCTGATCTACCTTTTCCGTTAACCCCGTTAAATCTTTCTGACTTTTTTCTACCTTTTCCTTAATCTCTTTCTGACTTTCTGTTAAACCCGTCAAATCTTTCTGACTTTTTTCTACCTTTTCTGTTAAACCCGTTAAATCTTTCTGACTCTGATCTACCTTTTCCTTAATCTCTTTCTGACTTTCTGTTAACCCCGTCATCATTGACATAAGTGATTTTAATATTTCATTAGTCTCCATGCTTCCCCCTGTTTCTTCTCCCTGATTTTGTATATTCGTATCAGCTACTCTGTCCCTTGCATGATCTACATTACTATATACACCTTCTCCCACTCTCTCATCACCCTCCTGCACTTCCATATTTATATCTAATTGCTCGATCATTTTCCCGTTCCTTAAATACATTGACTATATACTACAACACGTAGATAAAATTCTCACTCAGTACCTTAATCAGCTTGCTGCACTGCTATTCGATGTGGATCCTCTCGTTCCTGCTGTGTCCTGGGTCACCTTCCCTGGAGTTCACGACCTTTGTTGTTCAGCTCCCTGAAGTTCTCCGCATACCTTATTCTGCTTCCCTGAAGGACTCTGAAGTTCTCGCTCAGCATTCCTGAAATTCTCTGAAGTTCACGCAGCATTCCTGCAATTCTCTGAAGTTCACGCCACACGTTGGAGCGCCAATTTGAAGCATTATTTATATCTCTCGATTGACTGCTTCTTATTATGGGTGCCTACGGCTGCTCACACATGAGTCTTAATCTCGGGTATCCGTGGTGGTTACAGAGAGCGATATTGTAGTTTTGTAAGAACCTTTATTTGTTTTATTTTTACACGTTTAAGCTTTGCTGAACAATTTTAAATAGAATAAAATATGCAGTTTCAAGTAATCGTTGGAACGAACTTTCACCGTGTTGCTTTTTTTTTTTTTTTTTTTTTTTTTTACCGTGGAGGGGAAAACCCCGTTACAGGCGGAGGCCGACATGCTGAGGCCAACAGTGTGAGGGTCCCTGCGCCCTGAAGGGGGAGGGTTACTCACTAAAAAACCCCTCCACGTGTTAGTTCGTACAATGCTAAGGTTTCGTGCATCATCGTGCGTTAGTCGGGTCCCGCATAGCACCCCGGTTAGTACTTGAAAGCTTTAAGCTGGCATGTGTTCATGCGAGCGAGTCAATTGTTACTTTTTGGTAATGCCCATGAAACCTGGACATGACCAAGAGAGATAAATGCATTGTTAAATTTGTATTGATATTAGACGCAGTTACGCTTACTTATGATTAGGTTGCACAGGCATAGGCCTGTTAGTCAAGATGTAATTTGTGTGGTGCTTAATTCTAGGGTTGCACAGGTATTTATTTACCTGCCAGTCGTTATACTACCTGCTAATGTTAGTGTTAGCATACCTGAGGTTATTCGTGCAATGTTTCAGCTTATATCTAGTGTTTCACAGGTGTTTACCTGCCAGTCGTTATGATATTTGCTAATGTTAGAGTTAGTGTAACTGAAGTTGATCGTGCAATATTTGAGCTTATATCTAGCGATGCACAGGTGAAACCTGCAAGTCGTTGTGAGATAAGATAATGTTAGTGTTGGAGTGAAAAGATATTTTCGTGCAATAATTAGGCTTATGTCTAGTGTTGCACAGGTATGTACCTGCAAGTCGTTAGAATCACCTAATGGTCTGTGATTTTTACGCATGCTTGGATTAAATGTTATCATGCTAGATTTCTTCTTGTCTGCCCTAGGCAGGCATGTCTTGTATAAGCGTTTGTCCTGGTCTCGCCGTGTCGTCGGAGTGTCCTACTCCATCATACGGTGGCCCGCTTTCACCGCGCACGTAGGACACTGGTGGGAGGCCCTAGTTCTCCCGATCCGCCTCGGCATTGCCGAGGGCTTGTAGGGCTCTGTGGCAGGCTGCGGTCTGAAACAGGGAATAAGGAAGGTTTAGTTGTGAGGTGAGAGGGAACAGTCCTCTGTCAGAGTTTCGTTTAGTCGTGTAGTAGGTTGTTCAAGAATTCCTCTACTTCCGTGTTATTTGAAGTTAAATTTCTGTCGAAAAGCGCTAGCGGTCTAGCGTGTTTGTAAATTTCCATGGTATAGTTACCTAGGTTCGTTACTAAAGGGTTGTGATGTTTATGCAAGTGTTTATACGTATCGTGTGAGAGCTTTTTAATGAATTGCTCTATCGTGTGCATTTTTAATTCGTCGTGAAGTAAGTCCGCTGGTGCCGTGTAGGGCACTTTTGCTACCATTCGCAGTATTTTATTTTGTAGCCTTTGTAGGCGCATAATATGTGTTTTTGCGGCATATCCCCAAACCGGAGCAGCGTAAGTGAGTATAGGGCGGATAAGCGTCTTATATAATGTTAGTCCCATTTTGAGTTTTAGATGCGAGTTCATGTTTATAAGGGGATATAGTTTGCCTAATTGGGCGTTCGCTTTTCCCCTTATTTGGAATATATGCTGCTTCCATGTGAGTCCCTGGTCCATTTTAAGCCCTAACCAGGTGACTGTGTTTTTCCACTCAATGTTCTCTCCAAATATGGTGAGTGGTGGAAGCTGGTGTTTTCCTAGTCTATGGTTCACTCTTTTGGTAAATATGATGGCCTGCGTTTTCTTGGCATTCACCTTAATTCTCCATTTGGTGAACCAATCCTGTAGCTCGTTAAGGGCGTTTTGTAGCCTCCTGTGTATGAACTGGACTTTCCCCGATTGCGCTACGATTGCCGTGTCATCTGCATAGATGAATAAGTTCGTGTTGGGTGTTTTCGGGATATCGTTCATTGTTATATTAAAGATAATCGGCCCCAATATACTTCCTTGTGGGACTCCCGCTTTTATAGGGCGGGGTGAAGAGAGGTGGTTGTTAACTTTGGACTGGAATGTCCGATTATGTAGATAGTTTGCGATGAGTTTAATTAGAGAGTCGTGTATATTTAGTGTTTTGAGCTTCTTGAGCAGGCCCGCGTGCCAAACTCTGTCGAACGCGCGTTCTACATCAAGTAGCAGTGCGCCTGTCGATTTTCGGAAGTTGAACCCATGCGTGATGTGTTCAGTGGCTCTCAGTAGTTGGAGGGTTGTGGAATGGCGAGCGCGGAATCCGAATTGTTCATTTATAGTTATGTTTTGTTTGATTAGTTGTGCATTTAGGCGTTTTAGTATTACTTTTTCAAGTAGTTTTCCCAGTATGCTTAGTAGACTAATTGGTCTGTAGCTCTGTGGGTTCGAGAGGTCTTTGCCCTTCTTGGGAAAGTGTACGACTATAGCTGACTTCCATCTGTCAGGGTAGTACCCTTTCTCTAGCACATAATTGAAGATTTTGGATAGTAGCCGTGTTGCTTACATGTATCTCTCCCTCGTAATGATGCCTGTCTCCTACTGTCCTCAGTCATTATATGCTTTTAGCTTCCCAAACATCCATAATGGCCCTCACTTCATTAAGTCAAGACTTTGCCCTCTGGCAAAACCCCTCGGGTTTCCGATACTTTGTAAAAATACAATAGCAGGCTCTTTTTTCTTTATTTTGAAGACCTTGCCAAACTAATTGTATCTCGTTTACGTTAATGTTTGGGACGTTCGCTAATGACCCTTGGTAATGCCTTTTTGGCATCCCTTCACCTGTGGTACATATTCTTAACCCTTTGCTATTAATGGATTTTGTAACTTTGATATATTCTGTATATCATAAGCGCTATACAGAAAAACTGCTACAAGAGATAGACAAAATCTTACGTTATCAGGTAATTTCTGCAAATGTTTATCTCAACTAAGATGAAGAAGATACAGGAGTAACAGTTTGTAAGAATAGAACAAGAGTACAGAAAGTCATGTGAGTACAACACATCAGCGTTTTTTTTTATTGGCATATCTAGCTCAATATCCTTATTACTTCACAAAGTTGTTCAATCATTTTGTACTCTGTAAACTCCATATTCCTGCTCTCTTTTCCACCCTATCAAACCTTACCAATAATTAATCGAAAGCTTAACATTTTGTATCTCTTCCTCGTCATGTGTCCACTTGTTTTGCTGAACATACACATATCCATTTTTAAAAACAAGTCCTTTAGTTTTAAGAATATTTATTTACATGCAATAATCGAAACAGTGCATTTAAACCTGATTGTAAATCGTTTATCGTTTTAGAGAGCATTAGTATCATCTGCATATAAAATATTTAGGATATTTTGGTCTTCGATTATCGGCGGGGAAGAAGGCTGGACACATACGTAGGAAATGTACCTACAGACGGAAAAAAAAATAAGAAGAAATATTACCTGAGGTATTTTTTACTTCTTCCGGGGTGCCTCGTTAGGTCCCGCAGGGGCCAATTGAGGAGCTACTTGATTGAAAAATAGTGGCCACTGGTCGAGAAGATCGCATAACCGGCCGGAGGGTACCGGAGCGCTGACCACGTCCCACTTCCAGTACTGCACCCTACTCATGATGCCTGTGGTGAGCAGAGATGGCGGACGCAGTGGTCAGGTGGTAGGCCTTGACCCAGATAGTCTGTTGTGCCACGGGTTTACGTTTAGTTTTGACTTGTAGCGGATGAAATACAGCAGGGTGGGACTTGATCCTAAACAGTCTAAAATAACCAAGTTGGACACATACTCTAAGAGATGAGGTATTTGTGTAACTATTGTTTGAAGATTGTATTTGAACGTTTATATATACATACATGTATATTATTGTGAAAGAGAGAAATAGAGAGAGAGATATTCAAGAGTATTTTTCGTTCTACGTGTGTGGATTATCAAATCAAGTATTTGTATAGTGAGCCTGCAGCTCTATGCGTCTGTTTTGTGCCATTTATATAATATTAAATAGACAATAAATGCAACCACTGCTACTGCTGCTGCTGTTTTAATGACAACCGATGATTGGAATTGGCAGTAAACGATTGAACCTCATCTGTTTACTTATCTGTGTGTTATTTACTACGATCCCATGGATTTATTTCCATATAGCTACCTACATCGTATATGTACTTTTGAGACCGTTGCGTGGCAATTAAGGGGATTGATCTGTAAATCTTCCAAAACCCAGAGTACTCTATTGAGCTTACTGAGCTTTTACCATATCTTACGTCGATATAAAGCAGTGCGGTTACAAAGTTTGCTAGAAATACATTAAATTATTCGTGGACTACGCATTTTATAACACAACTTTAAGTGCTTTTATTAATACATGTCCCTTACCATCCAATGTTCATAGTTTATAAGCAACATGTCAAATGTGCGTTTTTTATTGAGATAGAAAGTAAGTTTGCTAAGAAATGTACCTTGAAGTATTTTTTTTTTTAAATTGGTGGGTTAAGGTATTTGTCTTGCATTAATAACCAAGCGTTAAGTTTTACTTAGTATATAAAGTAGAAAATACGTATTGCCGAAGTTCCACTCTAATAAGTTTAAAATTGCATTGCAAGGAGCATTTTAAACACTGAAAAGTGTGTAAAATATTATTACAGAGGAAAACGAACTAGAAAATGCACTCCAACTGACTAGCCAGATATTCTGTTTAAAGTATTTTTTTGCAGGTAGCTCTATCACAATTATAACTGGTTCTTGAATTTCATGCAGGTATCTTCAGCATTTTTTTAAAAATTACTTTTATTTTACTAATAAATCAGGTTTACACACGATGGAAAATCATAATGTCGAAAAATAGAAGTACTATGACGTTGTTTAAATGGCACAAAACTGGCACTAGACATGTTTTCCATCATCTGATTGATTTAGAGCAAAATTTAATCTTTAAGTAGAATATTTGTAACAGCTTATCCTCAGTCGTATTAATTACGTCCTATCTTGAGGAAAGTAGTGTGGTAAAAACTATGTTAGTTTTCTTAGGTTCATTTTCTCTGAACGAAGCCGTGATCAAAAATTTTTACAAACTACATCGCGTGGAAAGCTTTAAGTGCAAAAGTGGTCCTTGACATTTATATGGATGGTCACGGATTGGCCTGAAGGGACAGGAAATTTGGATGATATGGAAATTCTTCCCAGCATTTGCCTGGCGACCCGGGGAAACCTCCGAGAAAACTCTGGTTAAGGATAGTCGAACCCGCGACCTCCTGAATGCCGGACACAGACGTTAAAGCTTGAACCATCCTGCTTGGTTTTGAGAACAAAAGCTATACTATGCAATTTAAGCTAAAGGATCAACGTATTCTTAGATATCAAAACTAATTTTTAAGTTCTTTTTGTAATTTTACAGCTCTGGGTATCCTTAACAACTTTCATGTTTTTAAGGAAATCATTTGGGGAAAAATGACTTCTTCCTTGGAGACAGTAAGAGTTGCGGGTAATTATACTGAAGAACAAAGCCGTTCTGGCAATTTTGGCTAGGTACGTAAATAAAGTGCTTAAGCTGTCAATGATCCCACATTAATGTTCATTGAGCTATTGCCCCTGATGTATATACATGCATGAGCGGGAGGAATCAGCAACAAGGATTTTAGGTCAGGCTGAAACCGCGGGATGACAGTAATCCCCGGTAATGATCTACCGCACGTAAACGAGCTATGGTGAACACTGACGTAAAATGCGTGTATGTTATGTCATGCGACGTAGTTTTATGATACTTTGGTGTGCCAGCTTTATGACCAACAGCGTAGCCTCGAAATGTACTTGTATAAGCGATTTAAATTTCTTTACCCCTTTATTTAAAGCTTAATTAGCTTTTTTATTTTGTTTTGCATCCCTCTTTTGGGTTTTAATCCTTTAGTGTCTTTTCAAGTGAAGCAAGGCAACTGCCTTTATACTTGCACTCAATGGGTCAAACCATTTATGTTCTGTAATACTTGTGTGTGAGATGTGACAAAAATGCCTTCATTGCTCTACTCACAGGAGTGTACAACATGCATACGACCATCTAGCAACACAAAATGTACACACGGACTACCGCCCAAAGAGAAAGTGGTGGAGGGAATGCAGATATAATCAATTAATTACAGGTCAAACTTTAGCCACGCCTACTCTATGTTAAAATAGCAAACACAACACTCCTAGCAGTGAAAGCCAGGAACACGCTTACAGTTTCTTAATACACAGCCTTTGTTTCCACCTTGGTGTATCTTGAGCATAGCTGGATTATGTGGTGATACTGCTCGAATATCATATTCACATTCCAGCTACATACCTACATGCGACTGTCTCTACAAGTTATCGTTTAGTTGTATATGGCTTCTGCATACTATTCTTAAAAAAACTGATTTTGTTCTTTCTATTTCATGTTAGTTGAGACAAACCTTCGCAAAATACCTTTATTATTCGGTGATAGAAAAGTAACTCGACTGGACTTCTGTCATTTTTATCACTTTATTGCCTTCTAAACTTTTGCACAAATGCAGTCTCTTCTACTGAGGTTAACACAGTCTACAGTTCTTTGTGACATTATAACTCACAGTTGTTTAGTTCTCGTAGTCTTGACTTAGTCATTTTACTGTCTTTCTACACTAACTCCGACGATACAATCACTCGACGCTCAGTAAATCTGCTCCACCTTGGCGCAACGTACCTTTCACGACTGCCCCCCCCCCCCCCCCCGCACACACACACCTGTCTCGCACTCCCTGACACACTGACCGGCTCATGCCTGTAACTCTCTCTCTCTGCTGTTGCCCCGCCTCCTTATATAGCGGGGACTGTCTCATACGGACCTTTCGCGAACTTCTTCAGATACGTCGGCTGCCGTAGAGATCTCGAAGGCTCTGGAAATACCTTTGCGTTGCCGCTTGATTGTTGTTAGTCAGTGCTGTGGGGAAGCTTCATCTTGCGCCTTTGTTTGCTTGCCGGCCTGGTATGTGGTGTGAAGCAGCTAGGCCCCTACCGTCCTTTGTATTGCGCCGTGCCCGACGTCACACTGTATTTCATTGTAGTTGTAGATACACATGGGATAGAGGAGATGGAATCGATAGTCAGATGTTTACATACCAGTCGCTATATAGGCACTATTAAAATTAAATAGTCATTCCATCACATCGCAGGAAACAACTTAGTAGCGACTGCACATGAAATTACAAAATTATTGAAAATTGCAAGGCAATAATAACGTATATCTTAGAAATGGCTACTGCCACAAAAATTCGGAAATGTAGTTTGTTTTAAGGATATCTTTATTTTAATTCTAGATGTCTATTTCTAAACGCTTTCCAGTCACACAGAATTATGCAAAAATCTTTCCGTGTAATAAAGATTACCTTACATTTTATTTATAGAAAATTCAAGGCATACACTTTAATCAAGTTTATTTTTAAACATATGGTTAATTAAAAGCGTTTGTCATTTTTGACAAAGTCTAAATTTTCGAAAAACTTTACACTTAAAAGTTACTGGGGGTGAGGAATTTTATTCACATTCTTCGTGTCGCATCTTTGAAAGATGCAGGACTTAAATACCAAGTTCATTATTTATGCGAATATCCGTTTTGAGCTATGATCTTCAGTCACACGCGCACGCACACGCACACGCACACCTTTGTACTGGTATTAAACACTTTTTCAGATAGAAATGTTTTTCTTCACATGACCGTCCCTTTACATTCGAGTATAGCATGTTTAATATCCTCTTATCATACAAGAGATACTGGTTCAGAGATACACCATTTATAAATCCCTTTCATCTCCAAACACCGATTCCTAGCCAAGTTATGTCCCCTATTTCCTCTTTATTTACCTTATCTATATATGTTTCCCTTTTTCGTGATCTTTATATGTGAACATAAGCTAATCCGCTATTGCACTAAAGAACTTTTGTATTTCCGTCTTCAAATATGTTTCTTGTAGCCTTCCTAAACGCATTAGTGCTGTTTCCCCTTCTCCATACATTTCCTAACCCGTTACTTTCCAATTTGTTTTGAAGACTATTTACCTATCCTGTGGTTCTTAGGCTCTTCTCTTGATACGCTAAACATTGTCTTAGGACATTGCTTCATCTAGATTCGGGGTTCTGTAGCAATATTTCAATATTCTCTCCATTGCCGCCCCTCTCTTTGCCGCTCTCACTGTCTCAATTTGCGCTACCTCTCCTATAATTGCACACTTCCAGCCTAGTATTTCCTCACAGAGCATCCAGTGAGCTGAATCTATAGTTTTCCATCCTCCATTCAGCTCCCACACTTCTATCCCATCCATAATTCTAGTCTCTACCACCATGTAATAGTTTCCTTCGAAACACTTCACCTATACGCCCGACATTCTATTTTTGCAACTTCTGATGACTACCATAACACCCTATTACTCAGTGCAATGCCATCACATGATGTAATGTTTGGTCTTTGGCTTTATGGAGGGCATTTGGAAGGAGAAAGGTTTTGGTCCTCGGCTGGTTTCGGTAAGGAGGTAGCTCCTATAAGGCCTTCTCGGAGATGAAGCTTTTTCTCAGGTTGTGTGGATTAGAGGCAAATAAATACTTATAATTGACTGCTTTCCTGCTACCTTGTATTCTTCCACACAGATGGAATGTTTGCATTTCAATAACTCCTAATGTATCTCCAAAGTAAGCATTGTTTTTTTTCGATATACATGTTCTGCAAGGCTCAAGGTCCTGTAGGCATACTTTAGTTTTGATTAGGTTCGGACTGCATTGCTCAGTGTCGAGAGAAGGGCAGGAGAAGATAATATACTGCTTCCCCTCACGTCAGGGCAAGTTATCATGATTGTTGTCTAAGCATGTAGGCAAAGATAGAAGTAGATCGAAAACTGAACACCTAATTCCTACCACTGCTCCTGCAGTTCTGTGTTCGTTCAGGATGGCAATGCAGAGTTTGCAAGACTTCAAAGCAGTCCCTAGTTCCCAACCTTTGTTCCGCTGTTGAGTACTTAGGCGTTAGTTTTCGGAAGATTGCTTGGAGGCACAAGCGTTGGGCGTTGGTGAGTAGTATTCTCGAAACATCATTGACTAGAAGTAACGAGACCTAATTTGCCTCGATGTTGGATTTCTCAGATTCGCTTCCCTCATGCGACTGGTATCCAGTACGCAAAGTCATTAAGTTGTTGTACAAGCTTATCCACGAAAATATGTTTACAAGCCCAGTGGTAGTGGTCGTAGGTTTGAGAGTGCCCTCCGATCCTCGCACCGCAACCTAAATATACTTTGTGCCACCCCTATCTCCTACTAGGTATGCGGTGTATTGAATACCTGAAAAATACACAGACATAAAAGCTCCACACCTATAGATAGGGTTGAACCCGGGAATATTCCGTACCTGGGAACCAGAACTGCCACGCCCTAGCCAACTCGCCATGGCAGGGACCGCAAACCTATTAACTTAAAATGATAAGATTACTTCTATATAAGAGTTATACCACTGGCAATATTGCTTGATTATTAGAAATACTTAGCTTGTGTATGTGTTGCTTTGAGTAAAATGTTGAATTCTAGACAGTCAGGTACTTAACATAACGTTCATTTCCTTTTATGAGAGTTATTCGTAATGCGCTTATACTTTTACAAATATGTGCAGTCAACTCCATGTCTGCCAGAAGTGGACGTTTGAATTTTGTGCTGTAGAGCGATCATACTGTGACGCAGACCGCGCGACGCACATCAAAGGAAGGTCAGGTTCAAGTTACCCCACACCATATAGCAGGCGGTACGTGCATCATAGACGCTCAAGGTCAGGCTGCCTCGCCCCACTGTTTGTGAACACGTTACTACAATCAGAGCGGCAAAACAAACGATACAACTTTCGTGTATCTTCTGGCTGCCGATAAGTTCGAGAAAAACCTGCATTTACAGAAAAATTTAGCTACGTCATCGCCGCTATAAAAGCATGCGAAGCGCGCGAGTTTTTCAGTTTTCAG